>JAQFYM010006911.1:0-11074 GCA_034694785.1 Agrenia bidenticulata
TCAGGCGCAACTTTTTTCCACGGGGGGGGGGGTGGCACACCTACCCCGCCTCTGGCCCCCTGGGTACGCTACTTCCTCACACATATAAGATCAACTTCTTAGCGCACAATGATGCTTATAAACATTATCAATTAAGGCCGGGTTCGGAAAATATTCCATTGGAATTTTTCAGGCCAAATTAAGGGGTAAAATATTCCATTGGAAAAAATAATTCCATTGGAATTTTTTTATGTTCTATATTGGTTTTACAAGGGAAAAAAATATTCCATTGAAATTATTTATGACCAAGGGAAGCTCCCTTGGTCATTTTTTTTCCATTGGAAAAATATAATGAAAAAATCCAATGGAAAAAATTCAATGGAAAATTCGTCGAACACGGCCTTAATATAACTAAATAAGAAGTTAATGATGATTGTATATAAATACCAATATTCTTATTTTGTTTAATTATTTTTCTAGAAATTCATTCCCTAAGGAATCTTTTTCTGCGTTTATATTTCTAAGATATAAAAATTTATAAAAAAATAAAAAGAGATATTTACACTTTATTTGTTATATAATGAATTTGAATATTTAAAAAAGTTACAATATATAGCTTTGTATTTTAAAATTTTTTTTTGAGTGCAATCAATGGATTTAAATATATTGTATTTCGAGATATCACTGTAAAATTGTACAGTTGCGTATTATTTAATAAGTTTATACATTTTTACTTTACATTTAGTTCTATTGATTGATATAGAACATTATGTTAGTGAATTTAAAAAAAAAAGGCTTTATTTATTTTTCTTTGGAAAAAATCATTTTACTCTAGTACAGTTTAAAAAAGAACTTTTATTATTCAACCTAAAAATGCGCACTTTTATCTCGAACCTTTTAACTTCCATGATTGTAGTATCAGTGTGAGGTTTATTTTTTATCCGCGCTACAGACTTTAGAAAAGTTCAAATAGCAAATACTTAAAAAGAAATTAATCCCAGTTTATATGCAAAAGCAGCGTCATTTTGAAAAAAAAGCCATAAATAATGCAAAAAAAAATACACCAGTATGTGTTACACTGTAAGACAAATATATCGGAATAGTGTTATACAAATAGATTGTATACTGCCTTGGTAACCTGGCATATGTAAAAAAATGCCTTAAATAGATCTAAATCTGCCTAACTAAATAATCAAATGATTTACAAACTAAAACCATACGGTATTGAACTATAAAAATACGCACCACATAATTATTTATATAATTTTTAAAAAAAATGGTTATTTGCAAAAATACCCTCCTCTAAAAGTGATCCTTTATAAATATACTTCAAAAATACAACCTGTTTATGAAACTAGCTTTTTTGCAACGTCTCATACCAGGGGTATGTTTTTTTTACTTTGAAAGTTTTTTTTGACTATTTATTGAAAATTGTCTCTTTTCAAAAAGAAAAATTGCTTTTTATGAACCTTTATGCACTCTATCAAATGTTTACAGATAGCACATATACATTTTTTTACTCGGTATCATTTTTTCGGTAATTTTTTTCTCTAAGATAATAATTTTAACCACTTATCTTTCATTAAAATAAGCTCACTCTAAGTTAAAAAGGTGATGTATTCTGCACAAATAGTAAATATAAGATAATCATATAATTTAAATGTTTTTTTTTGGCTTAAGCATAACAATTCTAGCTTGTCAGTACAGCAAAGAAAAATACTTATTTTGAAAGCAAATAATTGTTTAGCAAAAGTTTTTTACAATAATAAATATTTATTAAAATATACAATTTACGGCGCGTATATAAGTAAAAAGTTCATCTTTTGTATGTTTTTTATATTTAGTAGGAGCGGATCTAGGATTGCAAATTGTATCCGGCGCAATCAGAAAAAGATACTTAAATGCAGGGGATCTGGATATGGTATGGCGAAAAAATACTAATAAGAAGTTTTGTTTTTCACCATAATGGTCATATATGGCATACCATTTTGTCATTGATGAAGCCTAACATGATTCAAAAAAAAAAATTGCCCATATTTTACAAAAAAGGAGATGTTTTGTTTGTAGTATTAATGCTTTATTCCGGTATAAATTTGTTCCACTGGATATAAAAACTAAAAATTTACCCTATTATAAAAAATTATTGTATCGGCACAAGCACGTGTTTATGCTTATTGTTTTAAACCCATAGTAGACATATTGGAATTAAAACAACTTCAAATAAAGCGGCAAATATTTAAACTATACAGTCGAAACGCATTTATCCGACACTCGATAAACCAAAACCGGTTTATCGACAGTTTTTCTATTTTTTAAAATATTTTTGCCTGATTTTTAACGATATCCGACATTCTAGTTACCGAGTTATTTTATTCTTATATAAAAAAATAATTGAGAAAACGAGTTAAACGAACTAAAATACCCCTGAACATAAAAAAAAGAATTTTGAAATTACATAAAAACGCTCATGACTTATAACAAGCGTAAATTGCAAGGCATCTGTCTGCATAAAATACGATAAAAATATAAAAAGAAAACGCTATAATTTTTTTTGTAATAAACTAGCAACGGGTTAACAGATTGTGGTGAAACAATAAATCATTTCTCAGCGTAGTAACACAAAAATAAGGAGGATAGATTTCAGCTTTTTTATCAGAAAATTTTTGGTGTACGACTGTTAAATGTGTAAAATGGTGTTAAAATGGTTTTGGATTATCGAGGCGCAACTGTATATAAACATTTTAATATATTGACTAATATATATTTTTCAATATTTCCAAAAATTCAATATCTTATAATTGATGTGTTTTTATATAATATGCTTGTAGACTAGTCTGAAACTTAAGATTATTTTTTCAGCTGGTAAAATTGTTATACATAATTTATTTTTAATTAACATATATATCAAGAATTTTCTACTAAAGTGTTCTCTCATATAATAAATTTACAATACGCACATAGATAGATAGAGCTTCACTTTTTAGATTTCTTATAGTGTAATTTTTTAATAAAAAAACACTAATTAAATTTTAGTCATTAACTGCTTGAGTATATCCGTTTTAAAGCATACAAAAATTTCTAGGCTAAAAAATATTGTATGGATGCTTGATTTGTAAAAAAACAAGTCTACATGTTTAAAAATATACAATAGATCATGAAAACATGCAATTGTTATAAATCGCAAGTAAAGGACACATTTGTTGTAAAAAAACAGTTTTCATCTTTAAAAAAAAGTATTAATAAAACTTTTAACGCCAAAAGTATTGTTTATGCTGTTTTTTGAAAAATGAAATAATTTACCAATAAATATCAGCAGTTCAAACAAAACCTGTTTTATAACAATATTATTGCATTTGAAAATATCTTCCTAAAGTAGACTTTTTTATATTTTTTTTTTGCAAAATCTAGGGTGTCCAATGCCGTTTTACCATTGCGGCGGTTAACCAGGTGTTGGCATTTCTTTATCATCTTTCTACGAGCCAGATAACCCGGTTAACCCGTAATACAAGCTAATCAAGTAAAAATGTGTATAAAACATAATTTTTTTTTATTTTTTTTCATACGAAAATTTGTAAGAAGAAATGAATTCCTGTCATTCTCATTTTCAACTCTTGTAAAATCATAAAATAAAGCAAAAGTTTATACAGAAATACATATTGTCAAGATATTAGGCAATAGCTACCATTAAAACTCATGCGTATGACTTATTTATTTTTTGAAAGCTTACTTGTAATGAGTGAACATAATTTTTAATAACAGAACCACAAAAAAAAAACATGTTTTTGAATGATTGTGCAGTTCAGAAAAGTTATTTCAAATACGTAAATTTACATGAAAATCAAATCTGCATAGTTCAATAATATCATTTTTTGTTGTATTAAGCCACTGCATTTTATAAAAAAAAAACGAATAAAGCGCATTACTATAAATTTTGATTATGTAAACTTGTGCAAAATATGAAGTATTCATATTTACGTTAGCTGCATTTTGATAGAAGGACAAAGTGAAAAAGAGGGCTAACTTTACTTTTTGCTTTCAAATGCTTACAAAGTCAATTTAAGTGTGATACGCTAAGAAAGTAGACCATAAGCTGTTTTACTGTACCTATTTATAATAAATAAGGAAAATATTCTACCACTTAAAACAAACAAGTATTATGTTCCATTTCAAAAAGTTATGTCTATGAGTGTAAATTTATTTTAAAACCTTAGAGAGCGAAAATACATACCGTTTTATAGTAGTATTTACAAAACCGGTTTACCGGTATACTCGGATTTCATTATAATAGAACCGGTGCAACCGAAGAAGGAAAAAAACCCGGTTTATTAGACACCCTAGCAACATCACTTAAAATAATGATGTCGATTTGCATTAGAATAACATTACTACTGTAGCGTATAAAATCATAGGAATATTATGGAAATACAAAAAGCGTAAGTACATATATTTTATGCAATTACTTTTAAAAGCAATTTTATGGTCTGGTTTAAACTAAATTGTATGCAAAATAAAATTCCGCTACTAAAAAATTCCGTTTAACAACAAATACAAAAATAATTAAAGTAGTAAAAAGCATTATTTATGTATAAAAAGTTTTTTATTCGTGGAAGGCATATATTTTATAGATTCATATGTATAGTTATTTTGTTGTCGGTAACGCTGGTGAAATCAGATGAATAATACACTTAGGTTTGTTTTCATGCTGCTTAAAATGCTTTTATAACATCATTTGACAATAAACGTGGTTTAGAAAAAAACTTATTCGTTTTAAATTACTATTTTTAATTTTTGAAGGGCAAGAAAAAAATGGCACCATTATGGAAAAATGTTTCTTACGTATATGGCATATATTGTTTGGTTGTATATAAGTGTGGTCATTATGGTGCAGGTGACGCTGCTTAAAAGTCATAGAGACTGTTTATTATAAGCGAAAGTGTAAAATATATTGGCAAAGGATTTAAAAATTTTAATTTGAGCAAAAGTATTTTTAATCATGCAAAAAACACGAACTTTAACCGCGAAAATGCACTGAATCCTTTTTGGCCTCGCCGTAACCCCACCCAAATTGATCCTCCTTTAATATTTATAATTTTTATTTTAATTTGTAGGCTAAAGTGTAAAACATTGAACTTTTATTAACGCTATATATAGTGAGTTCTCTTTAGATGAATGTGAAAAGTTTTAAAAATACAAAAAAGTCTTTTTATTTGTCTAACATGTATGAAAAAATATTTTTTTTATGAAATAAGGCAATAAAAAAGTGTGCCTAAAGATGAAAATTTGTATTTAATATTTATAACAACGATATTGTACATAACAAAATCCAAATCTTTAAACGTAATTTTTTTTTGTATTTTTTTTACATTGTTTTGATCCAAAAAAATTTGTACGTAATCATTTTTTTTTTCAAAAAATTCTCATCTTCAGAGTAAGTCATCAATGGAAATTTATTGTAAATATAAAAAAACAACTAATTATTGCATAATTTTCTTATATGGATATTTTTATTGCAGTAAAATTCTTTTTTTAAAAAAAAAGTAATTGTAGGTTTTATACGATAGTTTTAGTAAGTTAAAATAAAAACATGTGTACTAAACAAAAATGCATAACTGTAAAATACAAATTTTTCATAACTTAGAAGGTTACAAATCGAAACTTCGACAAAGTTCCCATATATCTTTTAATTTTTTGCTATAACATAAAAGGATTGTAAATATAATTTAGAAAATAATAAAAAGCATAAAAAAATAAAAAGTGGAAATAGATCGTTTAATATATGTAAAAATGTAGCATATACAGTTTATACTTGCCTTTTGTACTATATATTTTGTAGCATATACAGTTTATACTTGCCTTTTGTACTATATATTTTGTAGCATAATATTTTAGAGCTATCAAAAAGTAACTATTGCAACACCAAAAACCAAAAAGACGTTATATTGAAAATAAGATTGTTAAATGCAACAAAAAAATTTTGTATACGGAGAAAAAAAGGGCATAAATAAAAAAGAAAAATCTATGTGCATATTAAAATCGATGAATTCATACATATTTGCGTCTAAAAATCAACCAAAAAAAATCGTTGTTTTTAAAGCGTGCACTTAAAAAGTTTTTGTTTCATATTTTTTTTTAGTAAATTATACTCTCTATTTAAATAAAATAGATTAACGCAAAAAAAGCATTCATACTAATTAAGCTTTGCAACTATGTAAAGAAAGTATATTGTAAGCATCAACTATAATTTCTATATACCTCTTACTTTTTTTTAATTCAAAAAGAGTTTTTAAGATATACTACAGAATTTTATACATTAAATATGAATCTGGGTTGTTTTAAATTATTAAAATCCGTATTTAATATCAGTTATTATTTTTAAAACTAAACTTTGCTTTTTTCTAGTAATTTTTATATCAACGGTATTGTACGCGCAAAAAAAGTTGACTAGAATTATAATAGTTTAAATTGTGATTTTTTAAATTGTGATTTATATTAAGATCCGGTGAGATATCATTTTTGTACTTTTTTATTAATCTAAAGAACAAATTTTTACAAACTATTTTCTATCTTGATTTAGGGGGTGATATTAGTACCGATAATGTTAAAATATTACTTTATAGTATATTTTGAGTTAAGTTCATATTGACTTATCTACTTTTAAATACGTATACAAATATAAATAAATTGATTTGATTAAAGCATGTTTCTGTTTTATGATTGTATCTTTTCACATATAAAGCAATAGTCACATAAACTGCAAAACCTAGCCTAACTTCTTTAACCAAAAACAGAAAGCATAGAAATTGTATTATTATAATGAAACCAGCTTATATAGATTTTTTTGGAAAATTTAAAAACACTGAATAAAAAAAATAAATAATTGGATAATGTAAACAAAATCGAACAGCATAAATAAGTGCACCAATAAATATTTTATAGTAAAAACTTACATATATCAGTTAATAAATAAAAAAAAAGCAAGCTTAATTGAAGTCTTAACCATTAAAATTTAGCCCCGATGATAAAATTTATCATTTTATCATGTTTTATGTCAAAAACAATGTTTTTTTTTATAAAAACGGCAATTTTGTATGTTAATTTTAATTAATTTAAGTCAACCGCGCTATCCAAAAAATTGGAATTTATAAAACGAAAGTAATGTTTTTTCTATGTATAAATTCTATGATTTAAAAAAATACTGAATGCAATAAATTCTAGTATGATACAGAATAATAGTAGAAATCCTGTTTATAAAATTTTTAATTTAAAAATAATTTCAAATTTTAAAAATTGAAAATGCCTGTTTTTGAAATTCTGTTTAGGCATATATAGTATGTTATTATTATGGGGAATATAAATTCAAAAATGGACTATAGCACCTTTTTTCATACGATTGTTCTTGCTAATCCGTTTTCTATCGCGATCTGATTTGGGAAGTGTTAGTTATAACTAGTGTATTTTATATGAAACCAACCTTATCACTAACATTTTATACTACACATATGCCGAATAAGACATTTAGAACTATTTTCTTATTCATGATATTCTTTTTATGTGGAAATATTGGAATTATCACGAGAATTTTTTTAAAGATCATGACAATATATATAAAAAATTGGATTACACGTGTTTTTGTATTTAAAACAATCTTTTATTCCGTAACACTTTGTAACTTCTTACACGCACTTGTAAACATATAAACATATGAAAAAATTATATGGCAAAATTTTGTAGTTAAAAACTGACGCATTCATATTTAAAAAAAAACAGCGCCTTAGTTTTTTTTTCTAGTACTTAGTTTGTAGTAAAAAGACAAAGCTGTATTATATAGTACAAAAATAAAAAACAATTTTGTTCAACTATTATTATACCTACTTTACAAGAAAAAAAAGATAAGAAATTTTTGTTTTACACGCATAAAATATGAAAGATTATTTTTTTGATTTTGCTTTATTTCAATTTTAATGCTGTGTTATTTTAATTGCAGAAAAATTTTTACTTGCAAAGAACGTTATTTAATATGGTACTTTACAAAATCCTATTTATAAATAGTATTTTTTGTTGTTTATCGCTATCGCAGTATATTATGTAGATATTAAAAAAAATATTATTTTAATTTTATTTCCTATAGAAAGAAATGCAACACGGTGAAACTCATAACGAAGATTTTTCTTATATGGATTGCATAAGTAGGTATTTTTTTTGTTGAATTTAGAATGAAAAAAAAAAATGTATTTTTTTGGTAATAATTAGGGCGGCACGTAAAGGCAAATTTACATTTAAAATCAACAAAAATGGCATCACCTGCAATCTTGCTATTTATAAAGCTTTTTTTTAATCTTTTATTTTTGTAAAATATGATTTCGCATATTTTATGTTACTAGAAAACAACATTTACGTCTATAATTGTTGTATATAACTATAACAAATTTGTGGCAATACGGCGGATGGAATCAAAGTTATTGCTTTGAACGCATGTTGTTGTGCTTTTTATATGTTTAACGGCTATAGATGGCATCTATTCGTTGTTTTTATGACCCTTCTTAGTAATGGTACTAAGATCTATGTAAGATTCTGCCATAAATAGTATGTAAAGTAGAATCCCTTTAAAAGGGAATGTCTAAAAATGAAAAATTACCTAATATGGTAAATTGGTCACGGGTTCCACCTCATATACTAACAAAAAACAGCAAAAAAGAAAACATAATTATGCAATGTAACATTTATATTTATTTCAAATTATTTATCCACTTTTGATTTTCTTTTTTCTTATGTAATTTTAAAAATCCCTCACAAAGAAAACGTTTCCTAAGATGAGGGATTCCATGTATATCGAAACTGTACTAAACTTTGTAAACAGTATGCAATACAATACACATGTTCTCAACATGTAACGTCTCAAAATATAATTTTTACCGAAAAAAAAACCTTAGAAAATACATAATATAAGTATTGGCTGAATAAATTTGAAAAAAATAACACAAAACGTTATCTGTTATTTGAAAATTATTGTTACTCTTTACTCATAACAGTTTCTTAGAATATTTAGGGCGAGTTCTAATTTTTAAGAACTTTTTTTGGTACAAGAAGTGCTAGAAAATCTAGCATACTGCTTTTAAATCTATATTAAAATCACAGAAAAGCATAAAAAAGTTCTCGTAAATATTCAGATGGATTGATAGATAAACAACAAACAGCTTAAAAAAATAGCAATACTTAAAAATATAGACGGATATAATTCAAAACCAATCAGTTTTATGAAAACGGGACTATTACTATACCAGTAGCAAAGAACTAGTTAAATCAAAGTTTCATAACTATAATATACTTTTCTATTACAAATAAAAACAAATAACATCAATATTTTCTAAGACAAGTAGTCGTCAAACATAGACCACTGTAAAACTCTAAAGTCTCTTTTATATAAAAAACCATTTTTACTGCTTTTCATGTTACTAATTCCACTAATGATATACAAAATAAAATTAAAAATTAGTTCTATAGTGCTAAAAAATATAAAAATTTGCAATCTAGATAGCAATGAATACCAAAAAAGAGTTTTTTTAGCCATGGATTGCCATACGGCTAGTACCCAATAATCAAAATTGGCTGCAGAAATTACTAGAAATAATATTAGTAAACATATACTCTACTTGTAATTTTTTTTAAAAATTTAAAATCATATGGAATTCATAATTTATATCTTACGAACATTTTTTGTTAATAACAGTTATACCATAAAATTTTTTAAACATAGTTTTAAAGCATGAAGCAAACAAATGACCCATAAATATAAGTACATAAAAAATATTATATTAGTGATGCAAAAACACGCAAAAAAATTAAAAATATAAGAATTGAGCGTTGAATACCTTAAAAACGTCAAAACTATAGCATAAATTCCGCATCGATTTTATTTATTTTAATTCTTAAAATTAGAAGAAGTATTACCTTTATATTTTCTGAAAATATTATTTTATAAATAGTAAAAAATTTTTACAAGGCCAAAATTTTTTCTTCCCCTATTTTCAAATCGGCTCGCGCGGAATAAAAAAGTTGTTTTTGCGCAGGGTCGCTACACAAAATACTTTAGAAAAAAAGACCCGAAAATATTTATATTTTTTATGGGTTTTAGAAAGTTCGAGACTTTCATATAGCTTTATAATGTGATGTTTTAGTCTCTGTTTGACCGCGTATGTTTATAATTCGCGCTTAATTAAAAACAATGCAAAAACGTGCATACTTTTATCACTTGATTACAACTATAACAAGTATAGAAGTTTTGAATACACTGCATACTATAACCTGGTTTTGTTGCAGTCACAAGTAAACGAACGTAACAAATGTCTTTTATAGTGTATATTGGCATGATTTGCAACATACGCTGGCCCTAATTATTTTTTTTTTTGTTAAGTAAAGGATTATCTTATACTATTTTGGCTATATTACAATAAAAGCTATTGCAAAGCTTGTCTTCTTTGCTTTTTTTATGCACATCAAAGTAAATTGATTACTAAATTAACGCGACTAACTTATAATTACATGTAAAATTGAAGTTTTACATGGTAAAATCGCACGAACAATCAATAAAAAGCTCAGTATGTTTTTTGGCTTATGTTTTCAATTTTGTTGCAAAAGTTAAATAATAACTACAAAAAAAAAACAGAAAAGTAATCTATAAAATGTAATAGATGCGCGTCTTACCTGTTTGTATGTCTAGATTGCATTTGCTATAGTGGACAGTGGCATTGGCAGATTTGCTTCATTACACCTAAACCCGGAAACCTTATAATTTCTGAAGCTGTCAGTTTTTTACATTAAGTGGTTTTTTCAATTTAATATTCTTATAATTTCACAAGAAACAGACGAAACATTTGTAATAATTATTTTTACAGTATAATATGTAGCATATTTTCTTATAAAAGCGGCGTGACGTACCTAGGATTTTTTTGAGCCAGGGGTTAGTCAGTGTTTATGGAAACAATTTGGCCGAAAAAGCTAACTTTTAAGCGTTTTAATCGTTATAATTTTTTTTTGTAAAAAAAAAAATTAAAATGTTTATTTAGATTCATAAAATCAACAAAATCTCTGCACAAAA
>JAQFYM010006912.1:0-11073 GCA_034694785.1 Agrenia bidenticulata
TAGTATAAAGTATAATAAAATGTATTTATTGCAAGTGGTATGTCTATGTCTACATAATCCGAGATAAATATATCACAAAAATATTCATCATGTTTTGGCTATCTTGTTTTGCTTAATTCGCAATAATAATATTCTAAAGATGTTAGGTACAATCTTTGATTAATTTATTATTTATAAGTTTATCTTTATAGATTTTTAAAATTATGTACGTATTTTGTTTACTTTTGTTCATCAGATTTCTGTGCTTACTATATCTTGACGTCTCAAATGAATAAGCAAGAGATTAAAGCTTCTACATGAATGATAAATAAAATGTTTTATTGTGAAAAAAGTTTGTTTTTTATAAAAAAAAATCTTACGTTTACAAAACTTTGTTAACCACGTATAGTATTCTACATTATTTAGAGGTATAGATATACAAAATGCATCAGAGCCTTAGATATTACAGTTTCTTTTTGCATCAACTTAAAATCATTAACTTATGTGTATCGTCGTTAAGACATCGAATAGTATTTTCGAATTTGGAAAAAGCGCTAATTAAGAACTTTTAAACATTTATTAAAATTATTTACACACGCATAAATATGATTTGGCTGCAATATAATATAATTATTTTTGTTTCTTTTTACCCCTTGTGCATTTTTATTATGTTAAATGTGTACATTTTCTTTTTTATGCACAAATTATAAGAATAAGGGTTATTTTTTTAATAGACATCAATCAAATATTTTTTTTCATAAAAATCATAATAAATTTTGTTTAGATTTATACATATAAAATGCTATTTGTAAGTATATGATATTTCATGATAATTTAAGCCTTATTAAAAGAAACAGGCAGCAAATGGTCATGTGCATTATTTATCATGTGACAGTTGTTTTTTTTATGTATTTGAAACTAAAAAGAGTCCATTCTTGCGTTTTTATGTTTAAATTATGTTTAAAGAAAAATCATAATTAATCAAAATTATACAAAAAAATTTTAATTTGTAAATATGTTTCTTTTGACATTATCGAATCTTTTTTAAAAAGTACGCGCAATCCTCCGGTCATGATTCCCTTATGGTTGTAACAGAAGATAGTAATAAAAATGAACAGTTTGATCTCTTAGAATTACTTGTAAAAAGTAATATTCCAATATCTAAGGTAGATAGACCCTCTTTCACCAAATATTTCAATAAAAAGTTGTACATAAGAATACTTTCATCAACCCATTTCAGAAATAGTATTATTACCAGAATTATATACAAAACGTAAAAATGAAATTTTTATGATGTTTTCAAGTAATCCCTTCTATATTTTGTTTCGATGCATCAATAGATTCCAAGCCACGAAAAGTACGTAATATTATGATAGGAACTTTAAATGAAGAATTATGTACTAAACCTTTTTTATATTCAAACTGTAGAATTAGATAAATATAATAGTGATCATGTTTGCAGAGAAATTACTTTTTTGATAGTGAGTATTTAACAAGATGCAAAGAATTATGAGTATTTTAAAGTGCAATCTCCGACAAGGCTGAATATTGTAAACTAACAAGCAAAAAACTGCGAGTGATTTTTCCAGCTTTTTTTTATGTGACATGTTTTCGTCACGGGCTAAGCAATTTTGCATACTGTATACAATCATTTAGTCCCCTAACCGCATGGTTTGTAATTTGTTTTAAGAAACTATTCTCTAGAAATAGCAAATTAAGAAAAAGATTTAGATCTGAAATGAAATGAAAATTGCTTTTCCTAAATTGCCCATGGATGTTAAATGGGGAACATGGATTGTTTTTGTGCTGTTCATTCATAAAAATTTTCAGGATCATAGTATATTTATAAAATCAATCGATTAAAATTTAAAAATCTGTCAATTTTTCATAAGTAAAATTTTATAGAGGAGTTAACAAACATCAAAAAGTATAAAACCCTGCCAGATTCAATTGAATTTTTAGAAACAAGCGATTTAACTGTTTCAGACCAAGATTAAGTGATCCAGGAGTTTGAAGCTATAATAAAAGAGGACGCCTACATAAAAAAATGAGAAATGATATGGCAAACAAACCCAGGATATGCATTTTTTGCTAACTACAATGTTTTAAAATGTGCGATGCAGCAGATAATTTTGAATTATTGTCCTCTTACTTCTGTCAGGGTTGAAAGATCCTTTACCTCCTATATAGATATTTATACGCATTCAAGAAAGTCGCTTACTAGTAGATCGATACAATACCTGGCATTCTTTTATTTCAATTACGTTGAAGAGAATTAAATGTATAATATTCTTTAATATCTTTAATTTAAAATAATTTATTGCAACCCTGCGTAAATTAATATTCCTTTTTGCTGCGAAAAATACCTACCCCCACCCCAGGGTAATGGGCTTTTGTCACCCGGGGTGATTACTGGATATTTTATTTTTTTACCCCAGGGTAATTCATCCCTATTTTTCTAAATGTACGATAGAATCCCAAAAACTTACAAAAATTGCTTACAACAAAAAATTTACATATTTGACGTTTATTGTATGTTCGTGAAAGTTTTAGTATCAATATTTTACTAATTTGTATATTTGGCTAAAAATACACCAACGTCAAAAAAAAAGAGAAAAATCGTTCTGGGTTCAAATCACCCTAGGGTATAAATTTTTGAAATGACCCAGGGGCAAATCACCCTGGGTGAAACAATGAAATGAGCCATATATTGACCTTTTCTTTTGTTAAATTATAAATAAATAATCCTTTATTGTATTCAAACCAGCTTTGCATATTGTTTATAATAAGTACTTTTGTAAGTAAAAAAAATAATGAAGACAAAGTGAATATAATTTTTATTAAAAAGGAAAGCAGTTAATATATGTAAATGATATGGCAAATCCTTTTGATTATTTTGTTTTCTTTACATACTTAAAAGCCTTTAATGCCCAACAAAAATATAAATTTCATACATTCATGATTTTTTTAAGTATAAATACGTACCAAAATATTTTTAAAAAAAGCAAATAAAATTTGCACTAAAAGAAAATAACAGATACTAAAAGCTTTAAATAATGTATTTAATTTAAAAAAAGCAAATTCATAGAAAATACCCAGGTAAAAAAGTGCCCATCGCTGTCCAATATGTTTTAAATTCGTCTTTGTCTCTATACAGCACCAAAGAAGTTACTGGATCTGTTTATATATCAGAAAGACTGCCAAACATAAAAAAAACAACTTTCATATATTAAATTTACTTATGCAAGTTTTTTTTTTCACAAAATTTCATTATCAAGAAAAATCCCGGTTAACTAAGGAAATAGTAATCAGGGCCGATTTTACCGGGGGGCAGAAAAGGGGGCAAGAGAGGGGGGCCCCAAGAAAATTGTGAGTCAAAAAAGTACGGGAAAAAAGAAATTTCTACAAGCTAAATTATGTTACCAGTAAAATAGAAAATTAGCGTTTTTTTATGAATATACGCACATATGGGTACATTTTTTATAGCATTTTTAACCATACGGCCCCCATTTTTCTAGGGGACCCCACCCTTGAGAAGACCGGCCCTAAAAGTAATGCTACAAAATAAGCAAAAATAGTATTGAAAAATGATTTTGTTTTCTAAAAAGAAAAAAAAACCTATAACTTTGCGTTTTTATATATATATTGAAATTGTAACCTTTAATGTATATAAAAAATGTCTTAATTTATAGAATAAATAAAGTTGTGTAGAATTTTTACATTTGAAAGGTTAAACAAATATTGCTTGGGTAGTCAGTGTAGATAATCTATACAAAAGAAAAATTAATTGCAACTATATAATGACATGTTCGTTGTAAAATGCAGGCAGTATACAAGAAATATTACATAAAAAAGTATTAATACAAGGAAGTAAAAAAACAAAAATTTGCTACATGCAAATCGGTAAGTTGTATATACAAGCTTATTGCATTTTGTGTTTTCATCCAATTTCCCGTGTAACCCTTAAAAAAGCCAGGATAATTTTTTTTTTTCAAAAAATATTCGGTATACATTGGATAAGGGCCCTATTATTTGCCCTATATTAATTTAGGGATTTTTAGTTTTGTTTTTTATTAAGTTACTACTAAGGACAAGATAGAGTAAAAAAAAGGCTTATTTTTATAGCAAATTAGAATATATGCAAAAATCTGGGCATGCATTGGTAAAGTACAAATATATAAACGACAAGATTGTAAGATTATATTTTATGATTAACCACAAAAATTTATTTTGTATATTCCTAAGGGGACAATTACAAATTTATATGGCTTCGTTATACTCAATGTGGTATGTAACTCCCATGAATATGTTTAATTACTTTTTACATAATATTGCTTTTAAATGCATGTGGTTCATCTATTTTGTTTGTTTAAATGATATCGTTCTATTAGAATTTTTTTTTGTTAAATACGTGTTTCTATTTAAGTTCAAAACTTATTAAGGTTTTACATAATATTTATATAAAAAATATGCAACAATAATGTTTTATTATGTAACCAAAAGGACACCGCTATTAAAAAAGTAAACAATTTAATAGAGAAAAATTTTTATACTTCCTTATGCTTTAAAAAATAATACTGAAATAAAGTATATTTTTAACACTTTTTGAGTGTCGTTTTTATGTTTCTAGCTTAGGCTATGTATATTTAAAGACGTAAATTCTTGTTATATTTTCTAGATCATTTTTTTTTGATATATTTTAAAAATATTATTTATCTTACACATACATCTAAAAATTTAAAATGGAAACCATGCATATAGATTAACACATTGAAGAAGCTATAAAATTTAATAACATAACATATAAAGCGACGACAAAAAGCAATACATACATTCAGAAATACCAGTTTCAAAACAAAAAATGCAGGCGACGAAAATATAATGCACTGATATCGCTTAAAGCACTTAAACCAAAAAAGCAAAAAAAAAGAAAAGTTTATTCAACAAATACAACATTTTTCTTTTACGCTGTTAAACATCACAGTTTACGAATAGACATCACCTAAATTACGGTGATTTTTTTAGTACAGATAGTAATTTTTCTTGTAAATTTTATATAAAACATTCAAATATGGGTTTAGACCCCCGGGGCCTTCGGGGGCCCCGGAATTTGCGACTTTTTGAAAATTATTACCCCGGGTTAACTTGGGGGTTCCTTGGGGTAAAAATTTCATTTTTTTTTGTTTTAAATACGAGTATTTATATAAAAAAACTATCAAAATTCTCGCATGTAAAATAAGGTCGTAATACTTTTGTTATTTAAAAAATAATTCCGATTATGACGATTTGATACAAAGTCAGAAAATATATACAGGCGGTAAAAATAACTTTTACAAATGATTCCATGTGGATTATATAATAGTCCATAGAGATTGATGCAAATTATCTAGTAAAGAGACATACTACTGAATTAACAGACCTGCTATGATTTTTTTATAGTTTAGTATAACAAAAATTGCAGAGAGAGTTAAGTTTGGAATTTTTTAAGGAAAACAATTAATCCCTTTTTTTTTTAAAAGGGGTTTTATTTGTATAAGTAGGTAATGTGACCTTTTTATTTATAAAAAATGTATGGCTTTTTATACATTTTATCTTCATATCTTGGCTGTTTTTTATACAAAAAAACTTGCCCATATAGTAACATAAATTTAAACAACACGTTAAGCTGTTACGCGCATGCAAATAAAAAGTGAACACATATGTGTTACAACAAAACTAGTAACAGTTTATATAAAATCGTAGATAATGCAACTTTTACATATGCTGAAGTTTTTTTAGTGTAAAAAAAATAAAATAGCATCGTAAGCCTATCTGTACGATAAATTGAAAAATATTTCTATCAATCAAAAACAATTTTTGTTTGTTTTATCGCTATAAGAAGTTTTGTTTTGATGAGTAATCGAATGTACGTATATTCTAATTTAAAAAAGATCACTACATAAAAATAAGTCTTTAAAAATTTTTGACGCCTCAGATGCACTTCATTTTTAAACACTTTATTGTGCATGTTTTTTTACCTTACATAATCCAATAACAAGTTGCAATCAGAAACTGCTTTTTATCATTTTATGTAACGGTAAAACTCAAAAATGTTTTTAAAAACGACACCAAATTAAACCAAAAAATTCTTTATGAACGTGCAGATAATAATCACACTTTTTCAGAACTGCGTAGCTAGTTCGCTACTACTATTAGACAAAAAAAGATAAATATAAAATAATCTAGATCAAATATTTTTTAAAAACTAAAAAGCTGAGCATATGTTTATAGACAATGACGCAAACAGTGATATTTCGTGTAGGTACCCTATTTATTCTATTTTGGAAATTCGACTATAAGGAAATTCTGGTTTTAAAAAAATTATTTTAAAAATAAAAAAAAAACTTAATTTTTTTTTCAGTATGTAGTAAAATCTTTTTGTACTGATTCCGAATTATTAAATCTAGTATTTAATTGTTTTTATACGCAAAAAATATACCTGAATAAAAACGTATTAAAAAGTTCATCGTAAACAAAATTGCTGTGAAAACTGCAATTCTGGTTAAGGCATAAATTGTGTATTCATTTTATGCTAAAAATTCTGTCTGCAGTGTACAGTTTCGTATACAAAACAATTAAAAAATAAGAAAACTTTGATTTGGTGATACGAAAATCTTTTAAAATAAAAACGGCACCAAAACCTTTTTTTATAATTTTTTTTGCTTTTTGCAATAATTTCAACAGGTAAGAGTTTTATATATGGATTACTACAAATACCGCTTTTGACAATATGAGTTGTTTAGAATTTTATATTTTGCAAAAAAAAGAAGAAAGTTAAAGTTTATTATACAATTTATTTTTATTGCGGCGTATTTTTGTTCACATAACACTTTTGGAAGCGACGCTTGCATCTACGTACAGAGGCATTTTGTTTCTACTCTTCTACACGCGCAAAAACAATATTTTCGCACGCAAAGATACCTAGCTTTTTTCTTTGTATATAATTTATAAATATGGACACCACAGATTTATTGCATATACATACGAACCCTGTTATGAGTTTAATGAAAATGCGTAAAAATAATAAAACAAGCTTAAAGGAGTTTAAACATACAAAAAAAAAAATTATATAGAACACAGCCAATAAATTTGCATATGATTGGAGGGAAAAAGTGTTACTAAAGGTTTCACTTTGCAATGCTCATGTATATGCGCATTTGCCACAACCAATACCAAATGAATTATGACTTTTATACTAATAAAAAAAACCCCGGGGCCCCGGCTTTTGAGAAAAATGAACAACCAAGAATCCGGCGTCTTTCTACCCCGGGGTTTAAAATACCCTTATTTTCAATAATGTATCTACTCATAATGACAGCCTCTCAAGATGGAGGTTAATGAGTGTTTTAAAAAAAAAAATTAACAAGATGAGTAAAAATATTTTTAATTAAGCATTACTGTTTCTTTAAAAAGCTGCAAAATGCATTTCATTTTTTTTTGTGATGTTTTTTGCAGTTTCTTTTCTAATACTTACAGCTAAAGAACGTTTTAGAGTGTTCACTTTAGAAATTCGATATAAACAAAACACTGGAATTACGGGTACGTATTACATTGCACGATAAAAAAGCAGCCTTTTGCATTAAATGTTTACCCAGTATAAAAAAATTCCGGATAGTGAAACATGCATTTTCTACTGTTTATATATGTATACTTATTAATAAAAACGTACTCATGGGTACAGACAAGCCCATGCGTGCAATTTTTATATTGTTTTGTACATGGTTGCAGTAAAATCAATGCTATAGGTGTCATCGAAAGACAAAAAGAGAACTAAGTATTTATTGTACATAGTTCGTCTAGATTTTTATTGGTAGTTTCAGCTTTTGCGTTTAATACATGAGTACATGTATCTCGTAGCCCCTATAAAGATAAGAAAAAGCCAACCACCACACCAGAAATTATTTTTGAGTTCCAACTGTTTAAAAAGAAGATAGATAATGTATTCTTGTAACTATAAAGATGCGCAATTACATCGAAAATTAAAAACTTTTTTTCGATGAACAGTTTATTGTTTTTTTATTATGTTTTATACTTTTTTTGTATAGATCTTAATGCAAAAAATATTTTGGTACCTTTTGTATGGCCATATTAGCTGTTAAATCGACACAGAAAAAACAATCAAACGGTAAGTCAAAAGTTTGATGTAAAAAAAGTGTAAATATGCTTGTGTTTAAAAAAGTTTTTTTTTTTTTTGAATCTTTGACTTGTGACATAACTAGTCTTACCAAAGTCATGTTATTTACTTTTAGAAAAACTAATAGAAGTTATTTTTATCTCTATTATATTAATTATACCGACTTTTTTGATTGGAAACAATTGAGTCAATGTTATTTTATAATGTAAGCAAAAAGTTGTGTATACAGTTTCTGCTATAACTTGAGTTTGTTTTACCCGGGAATTAAATAATCTAGTTAGAAAGGTTAAAAAGTAATATACCCGGATAGACGGAAATGAATTCTGGTTGCTTAATTTATCGTTGAAATGTAGCAAAAAGATTCTTACAACAAAAATATATTTAACCATGGCTATAGCAGGTCAAAAATTACTTATGAATTGTAAATTTCAGCCATCTTTTAATAGAAAAATGAATCCAGATTTTTGTGTGTAATACCGATAGTTAGTGCGGAAAAAATATAATGTAAGATATTCGTTCAATGCGCTTACCAGGCAGATAAAAAAAATTGTAATACAAAAACTAACTATTATCTGTCAACAAGGTGTTTCATTATTTGGACATACAAAACATTTTATTATAAAGACTAAAAAAAACCTATGTACCCACGCAAACACAAATAACTGTGTTTTGTTGACTAACACCACAAAAAAACAGGCATAAAAATACCCTTTTTGTAGTATCAATTTTTTTAGTATTTATGCACGTAAAACTGGTTATGCACTGCTAAATTTAGTTTTTAAAAGGTGTATATTAGAAGAAAATCATTGCTTATACTAATACAGCTAAAAAACCATGTTTGTATTGTGTCGTTTCTTTTCAACTATTATTAATTTTCGACTTATTAGATACTATATTAAACAACCTTTCAAATGGTTTTAAAATAGCACTGCCTGTATGTAATGTTCTGTTAAAAATTTACACATTTTTTGTTGATCTTTTTTAAAAGTGCATTCCTACAGAAACACATTATAATACAACTCTAAATGTCCTGAAACGTATATAAAATTTAATTTCGTTTTTTTCTTACTGTACAAAAGCTTTTCAAAGTATATATATACATGTATCACTACATAATGTATAGCAATTTGCTTTGTAGTTGTAAAACTTCTAAGTCGTCGTAGATTTGATACTTTTTCCTTATATATACATCCTTTAAATACAGTTACAAGTACACTGTTATCAACAATAAGCAAAAAAAGTATCAAAAGAATATAAAAGAGCAAAGTAGTTTTTTAGAAACACACAGTAAAACGATAATAAATTGAATGCAACATAAATAGACCCTAAGTATTTAATATTTATTTTTTATACTGCGTACGGCATAACAACAGCAACGCAAATTTAAAGTTTATAGTTGTTAATTTTTTACAACACAACTGTTGACATGAATATATATTATATACCGATGCTTTTCGATGAATTCAAACAATACATTGCTCAAAATAAATATTTTTTATCGTAAAATCTACTGCTATAGCTGGATTTATTTAAGTTGTTATAAAACAAAAGTTTATTGTACATAGATACTTTTGTTAGTCTATATTGATAGTTTTATTTTTAACCCGTTACGAAAAAGAACCCAATACCGCCTTATGAAAAACTATTTTCTGTTGTTATTGTTGTTTTAAACTGTCACGCAATTTGACAAAACTACGGTATTTACGTAAAATATATTGCAAATGTTCTTTAAAATTATACTGCTATAATTTTTATTATATCGTAAGCGATCGTTGTTATATACATTAATAGTAAAATCATTTACTGCTGAAAAAGCAGACAATCAACATTTAATAATATTCTTTACGGGAACACTATATCTTTGCGCATTTTGATAAACATTTTCTCTGCGAATAAACCAATAATATAGATCTCATTAAAACAAAAAGAAGAATGTGCGTTTTTAGTTGTTTTCTTTTTGTATTGAAGCTTGTAAATGAGTAGTTGAACAAATTTTTACAAGAAAAAAGCACAGACAAGTACGTTTGTATGTAAAAGGTACACTTAAGATTATACAAGCAAACTGGTAAAAGATAAAGGCATATTTTTTAAACTGCATTACAAGGCTTTGAGTTTACGTATTTTACAGATAATAAGCTTTTCCGAGACTACTGCAATATCCTCGAAAAAAATAATGCAAAAATTACAAATACTTAGTAATGAAACTTTATTAGTAAACAGGGCATGAGTACATAATATAAGATGTAAAAATAGAACCATTTGTAAAAGTCTTACATTACATTTTTCAATTAAAAGAAATAACAACAAAATAACTTCCTTCTTATGTTCATTATTTATTTATAAATTTAAACGATATATTTATGTAAGATGAAAAGGTTAACAAAATGACAAAACATGTAAATATTCTTTTTTTATGTTCCATTTTAAAAAATTATATCAATAACTGACAGGTACTAGCAGCGTTTACAGACGATTTGCTACCACTTCATCTAACGTAATAGATACTATGGCAGAGACTGTAATAAGAGCCAATTGTGTTGTTCGTTGACAATTCTAAAGTAGGGCAACAGACCCTAGGTGCCTGTAGGCAACCTTTTAAAAATCAGATATTTGTATTGACTTCGGTTGGTAGTAATACCATAAGGATGGCCAGACTGTCATAAAAATTGACGACAGTGTAAAGTAAAAGTTTTTACCGGATTTGACCGGTATGCTATTTTTGCTTTCAAAAACAAGTATGCGCTTTCCAGTGACGTAGCCAGGATTTTTTTTAGGAGGGGGCACAAAAAAATAAATGAGCTAGAACGACAAAAAAAAATATTTTTTTATTTTTTGCAAAAAAATTTAAGAATTTCTAAAAAATACAAATTTTATGAAAATATTTTTTTCGTATTTTTTGAGGCCCCAAAAAAAGACCCCCC
>JAQFYM010006913.1:0-11071 GCA_034694785.1 Agrenia bidenticulata
TTGTAGATTCAAATACTATGTATTTACATATTATTAGATATATATCACAAAAAGGGATTATTAGCATAATAGTTTTTAAATGGTGTAATTTTTTTGAAAAGTATAAAATTTGCACCATTTTGTGTTCTTTCTAGTCGATCTTTTGTTAAAGTTTATTAGCTAATTACAAAGATCTTTAATAAAGAAAACAACATAACAACGATTTTTTGACTATAATTTTATACGTAAAGTACATGCACAAGACATATTGGATAAAATAAATGCATCAAATTAATAAATGATAAACCACAAAATATAATAAAAGGAATGGCTAGTAAAATCTTTTTTTATTACTTAATATAATTAGTTGATTTTTCTGTAGTTTTTATGCGCATATCAAAAATATTGTGCTTTTTAAGAGATTTTTACTTCGTGTCTTTTATTTCTACGAACTTGTCGTAGAAGCAATTATAGTATTTGCTTTGTAAACGAGTTAATGGATATGATTTTAATTACCGTTATTTACATTATATACTTGTTTCATAGGCCAGTAATCACGTTTTTTATGCTTTTATATGCAATAAAACAGCAAAATCCCAAAAATTCCGAAAATAACACTTAAAAAGGACCATTTTTTTCCGAATTTAAGCCAATTTCAAGATTTTGGAAAAATTCCATACCCAAAAAATGTTTGATTATTAGGGCTGGGTATAAATCGGAGCTTATTAATAATCGATTGATTATTTCTTATCTATAAGCTTAATAATTAGCCGCCACTATAAAAGAAAGAACAAAACAAAATAAAATAATTAATAGGAAAAAGAAAGCAATTAGCAGCAGATTTACTGATGTAAACGACAAAAATCATTCGGATACTTAATATTTTACAGTTTTACAATCGGAGAGCATTATTGATTTTCGATCTTTGTTTACATAAATACACAAAACCACTAGGTATGTTGCTCAAATCCATAGCATTTTTATATTTATATCATCATTTTTTATAAAAAGACACGTTCTCGATATGATCGTATAAATAACGGTGACATTTATGCAAATTAAGTATAATTATATTTCAGTTTTTTTGTTAGCGTAAATATATAATTTATTACAAAAATAAAGGTATCATAGATGACAATCACAAAAATTTAATTATTGTGTTCGGCATAAGGAATAAAATAAACACTAACAAAGCACGTAAACCAAATAGATAGACACGTAAAATAATTTTTTGATTGTTAATACTGACTTACTAATTCTATTTTTTGTTAGGAAAAATGTAAAAATGTTTACAAATACGCTTTTAATACATTTTTTTTCTAGTTTACATACAATTAAGTGTATTTTTTTACGGTTTTTGCAAAACTATAGTTAGATGTACGCTGATAGTATATTAATCTTCCTAATATATATATAGGTTGAATATGACTAGTTAAAAAATATTTTTTATAGTAAAAAGGGTTTTAAAACTGTAATACGTATCTTATTTTCGAGTTTCTTGATGATATTATAAATTTTATCGAAAAGCTATAATACGATTACTACTTATCGATACCTTTGTCTGTTTTTCTTTTATTTTTGCTAAACTGGTGTTCATTAATCATCTCAAAGTATAAGGGAATAAAATACCACAATTCATAATTGACGGAAATGATCTGGTTTAATTATTAATCTTATCGATAATTATCGAAAAAGAATAATGTATCGATACCCAGCCTCACTGATTATATTTTACAACAGCAAAAATATTTGTTTTTTGGAAGTTTTTGTATAAAAGGCACAAAATTTACATATGTTAAAGTTAATTACAACGTGGTATTACCAGAGCATATATTTAGACTGAACCATTTTTAATTGAACAGACTTACAAATATGAAAGATTAAACTGTTCTTTCATGTTTCATTTTTATGCAATAAAATAGTATACACGGTTTATTTTTACTTGTATAATAAAGAGTTCTATATGTGTAAAGTTTTAAAAACAAAGCCATAAAACAGTAGATGAAACTGTATTTGGACTCAATAAAATACACAGGTTACGCAGGATTATAATTGATTACTTAAAGTCTTTCATATTTTAACATTTAAATATTTTTTAGAAAATATAAAGTAAAATTTTATCAATATCGAGTTTTTAGCTTTATATCTGTTGTGCTGCAGCTAAAAACTGCAGTAAATATCTTTTGAACAAATAAATGTAAAGGTTGTAATTTTTGCCGTTCGTAAGAACAACTAAACTGAACAATACACAAAGAAATTATTATTACCTATTTATATCAAATTTAATTGTTAGTCCTTTAGAGTTTTGGATTGTGATGTCCCAATATGCAAAAAAATCTATTATTTTAAGGTAACTATTTAAGGGCATTGGTTTCGGCATATTCTAGAAATGGTATTTGTAAAGTATCAGTATGGATTTACGTCCTCTAAAAGTTTCGAGAAAACATTTTTCTTTAAAGTTTTTGGCTTCACTGTAGGCTTGTATAATTTTTTTTTTTGTATATAGTTTATTATTAGGTTTAGCATTACTAAATCCTTAAAAGACTTTTTAATACATTTTATCAAACGATTTTTCTTTTTTTGAAATTATATCCTTAAAACAATTTCAACAAGAAACTTTTTATCTTGAGAATATATCTCTGACATTTGGTCGAAGTGCTCCTTACACTAGAATTATGTCCTTGATATTTTTCAAGACGCATTTTCTTTTACTATAACTTCACATCAATTAAGAAATTCTTTCTGCCTTTTATCGAGTTTTTTATAACCATTTTGCCATTCCATGTCATTATTCCAGTGAAGTATATCCAGCATTCTGTACTGAAGTTATGTGTTGCATAACTATGTCAAGTAACTTATAATTAAACTGACCACTGAAATGTATATCATGGTTATAGTAAAACAATAAAGATTAATAAGTAAAAAATCGATTTTAGACCATAATAGCTTTAAAGGACTCACATTATTTGCTTTATTTTGAATTTTATTGCTTTCTGTACTAATAAATTGTATTTTTTATTTTTTTTTAAAATTCTAACCCTCTGTTTTATGCACTTTCCTTCTTTTTTGAAAAAGCTACATTTTCTATTTTTCAAAATTATACGAGTTCGAGAATTTATAAGACCCCTATTTTTTTAGAAAGAGATTTTTCTGTAAATCAGCGAAAGGGTCAACAATAAATTTAAACATTTTTACAATAATTATTTTTAAGAAAACTTAGGCCGTGTCTTTTGTAAAAAAGAACCCGATTCTTCAAGAAACCAATTCATTAAAATATCTTTTTTAAGCAATAATTTGCAAAACGGATTCTTCTGAAGAAACATGTTAAGACTAGTTTCTTTAAGGAACCCGTTTTTTAGGGCCTATAAGAAGAAACCGTGTTTTTAAAAAAAAATGGATTCTCTAAGAATCGGGTTCTGGTTTCTATGTCAGACACGCCCTGAAATTTTTTGGAAATTAAATATTTACAAATTTACCCCGAACTCTTTTAAGGGGAAGAAAACGAATGTCATACAGTCTATACCTTTATAATTGTACAAGATGACACTTTTTTTATATTTTTTAACATTCTCAAATATAAATTTGTCAAAAATGCTCTTATGTTGCAATTTTATCTTTTTTTTCATGATGCATTGAACGTCATAACTACGACTCCGACATATAATTTTAAGTATTTCAGTGCGATCTAACAACCAAAATCAAGTTTGCATTTTTTTTACATTCTTTTACGAAACAATTACATTCGGTATAGAAAAACACATATTTTATATTAAAATCTTACTAGAAAGGACGCACAAAGATAAAAATGCATATAAACCCATTTAAGATAAACTATAAATTTGCACTTTTGAAGAATACTATGCAGTGATTTTAAATACAAACAAAATATTTAATAAAAACTTATACAAAAACAAAATTACATTGGGTTTAAAAATGCCTTCCATACAATAAAAGCTTAAAAAGAAAAGTATATCTTGATAAACATAAAAACAAAAACTAGGGATACTGAATAAATAATGCCGGTCTATATATGGTCATTATGGGGTGTAACAGTATTTTTATTTTTGAATATTTTATTGCTACAAAATATTATGGAAAGATTTGCGCTTGCAACTAAGTCGTTGGAAAGTGTAATTTTTTGCAAAATGGTTTAATGCTACCATAAACAAATTGTAATTGGATAAATCTTCACATCGATTCTCCCCAGTAGCGTAGCCAGGGTGAGGGGTAAAGGGGGTGTACCCCCCCCCCTTCGGAAAATTTTCGACGCATGGATTCAAGGGGAGGGGGTCTTTTTTTGTGCAAAGATTTTTGTGATTTTAAGAATCTGGATAAAAAAATTTTAAATGAAAGTTTTTCAAAAAAAAATTATAATGTTTTAAACGCACAAAAATATGGTTTTTGACTCAATTTTGTGCAAAAACACTGACGTCCCCCTGGCTCAAAAATTCCTGGCTACGGATCTGACTCTACCTAAAAAAATACACAAAATTGCAACTATTTTTTTAACAATTAATTTAACAGACAGTTATAAAACAATTAAAATATATACGAGATTAAGGTTTGTTATATTGTAAAATACTGTGTACTAAACTACAAAAATTTTAGTTGTTTAATTACATGTAATACGTATAGGGAGCCATAAAAAAATATAAAGAAAAATGTATTAGAAATTTTTTTTATAGTATTTTGAAAAAAGTTGGATTCATTCTGTCTAATTTCTCAACATTAGTTATCTACAAACTTCTTAGCGGCAAAGAGTACAAAATGATACAATAAGAAATATATGATAATCATTGGCTAGGGTGGGACCCGACACGGTAAAAATCAAACAACTCGGGTTCCGTTCATGTCGGTCCAAAATTGGGTCGGGTCAAAATTTTTATGATTTTTATTCAAATGCCAAATGCAAAAAATTTGTAAGATTGACTAAAAATAAATATTCTTTTTATCGCAGTACGAACAAAAAAATGTATATCGCAAGTATCAATTTAGTTTAAAAAAACAAATAAAATTACAAAGGTTATGCCTTATTGGACATAGTTTTATTGAAAAAAAACTGCACTTTCGCGTCACTTCAAATTTTATTTCTAAAATGTTCATGAATGCATAAACACTGCTTTTTGCTGTATTTGTTTGTATGCAAGAGGCGATATCATGTAGCGTACTATTTAAAAAAAATTGTGTATCAAATAACAATTTTAGCTATGTTTGCTGTAAACTTATAGAAATTTGATAACAGTCCAATTATTTTTATTTCCTTAATAAAAATATTATAGCTTTTTTTTTACCGTCTGCCGTTAAAAATAATATCCACTTTTATGTTTTTTATTGTCAATTAATGTTTTTTCTTAGTAAAATTTCTAATTTTTATTTGTTATTAAGTCTGTGTATTGCCAATATCTTAGTAAAGCATAATGTATATTAACGTAAACGGCAGCAAGAAAAACCGGAAAGGTTGGTTATCGTTGTATCGTCTATGCTTATTAAATACAAGAAAGTAAAGATACAGTGTTGCACGTGTTCGTTTTTTGTCTTTATGAGTACTTTTTAGTGTAAACTTTGCACTTACGACAAAGCTTTTTACTTAAATACCTCAAAATGCAGCAGAAAATCGAAAAAAGCAAAACCCCGTGGGCGTCTTTTTCTACTAAAAACGCGTAGCACATAAAATTTATCTAGCTCTACAAGATTTTTTTTATACTTTGGGAGTATGCTTGTGATGTACAAATTGTGTGTTCCGCAAAACAAAAAACAGCACTTTTTACAGTGTAAATACATAAAAACAGAGGTATAAAAACACACCATGCAGATTATGTTGTATTTTACAAGTGGTTTTATAAATCAAACGTTTGTATGCTTTATCTTAGAAACTTTTTATTTAAACTGTTACTATCTAAAAAAAATTACAGCCTTAGCCAGATGTATACAAGCAATTTATACGTATCGTTTTTTGCTGATTAGAAGGTTTATTATGTAGGCGAATTTCGCATAGATTACAGCATATCATTACTTTAAAACTAGTACAAAAGTTTTTTAAAATTGTTTTACAAAACATATAAGTGTAAAACAAACATTTTGTTTGCGACTAATACGCAAAACGCGTGCATTTTTACATACTAAAGTGATTAAATATGGCGGTATTTACTATAGTGATTTGCTTAAGGTTCTATGTTTTCAAACCTGTCCAAAAATTTACTATAGTAAAAATATACCATATTGGCTCGCTAAATTGAATTTTTACTATAGTGAGGTGCTGGTATTATAAAAAAAGGAACATATTCTTTTTTTCACTATATTGAAAATTCACTATAGTAAAACTCACATTAGTTTCAATTTATCGGCGTAAAAAATGTTATATTTTTCACTTTAGATATAACTCGTAACACTATTTAAGGGCGCATCTTTCGCATAAGTTAAAATTTTGAACGCGCCTTAAGTACATAAAAATCCAGTTGACGATACCTCAACCGCAAAAAAATCATTGCGTTATTAGACGGATATTACACGTAATAGTCAAAGTATTTTTTGCATATGTATATTACTGAAATAATTTTTATATCAAATATCAGGCTTTAAAAATACGTAAAAACATCATATAAATAAAATAACCTATTCAATTTTTTATATTTTTGTGTTTAAAAAACAAAAATCGCATTTGTATTTCGTATGGAAATGTAAGTATAATTGCAGTGCAATATCTCGCAATAATTAAAGTTAGCATTTCGTTTTTATACTACTTTTTTGTATTGTGATTGGATTTAAGAAAGTTGTCTTAGTTGTGAAAAAGCATTTTCCTACTGTACACATACATAAACACCTTACAAAACAAACGAAAGTACAAATCGTTTAGTAAACCTATGTAAATAATATTTTTTTAACGCGTATTTCACTGTCTAAAATTATATATATCTATAATACCAAATATTATATTTTTTTAGAATGCGAAAAAACACTTAAAAAAAAAGAGTTCAACGTAAAAAAGCTCTTGCGTCTATAAATTTACATGCTACAAGTTTTGCACGATACATCCAAATTTTTAAACATATCGTTATAAAAATCAAACATAACATATAGTTTAGAAATTATGCAGATGGCACGAGCTTAATACGAAACAGCAATTTTTGTATATACAAAAACACATAAAATGCACATTTATCGCAGTAAATGCTACAATTAGTAATTTTTGTGTATCATAACGTAAAAGTTGTCTAGTGGCATATAATAGTGTAAAAGCGGTGTCGTGTTTTAACATGAAAGGCATAAAAAAACAGGTCGTTTGTAACAAAAAAAGTATGCACCCTATATTAAAATGCAACATCACCTTTATAAGTGCCGTTTTTCTTGGCTCGTTGTTTTTGGAAAAAAAACTTAATGACTTTTTATTATATGGCAATTCTAAATTTTGTTATAGAAACAAAATAAATATATTAAAGAAAAGCGTTTTGCTGTAAAATCTAAAAAAAGCATAGCCTTGATGCAAAGAATTACGTTTTTTAAAGTAATGAAAGGTAACTATGCCGGTGTACAGATTTTGGTTATAAATTTGTAACAAATATAAATGTAAAAAATACGAGATTTTAAGAACCGTAATCATATACGGTCAAATTTCTTCTTGCAAGAAATCTGTTTGTGGCTGAAATATTAAGTAAGTAGTCACATATGAAACATATACAATGACGTCACCTAACAAGTATTTACATGCATGAAGAAGACACCTAAAGCTCTACATTGGCAGTGAGAAAAAAGACAATTGGAATTTTGAAAGTCGTCATACGAACTTTTTTGTTTGCGTTTTGAACATTTAAATGTAATAAATTGCTAACCAAAAATGAACAAAGTATTTACGTTGATTGTGTAACATGACAATCAGTCGAATCTTGACTTGATCTTTATAACAAAAGACAAAAAAAAATTGTTAATTTCCCTTCTACTCTATCCATAAAAAACATGTGAAACACAGTTTATTTTTTTGCGCCAGTTTGCGGTCCGAGTTATACATTTATATTTAAATGCATCTGCCAAAAAAGTAAATTATACTTGTTAAGCGTATAAAAATATTTTTAATTTCTAAAATTTAACTATTTTTAAACGAAATAAAGATATACATCTAGTTGAGATTAGTCTGAAATTCGCTATTTTTTATCTTATTAAAAAAGTATTCTTATGAACAAAATTTTTTTATATAATTTTTACAATAAAATAACGTACAAGGCGATATTAGTACATCTTGTTTTTTTTATTAAAGGCATTGTATTCTCTACAGGTAAGCAACACATTTTTATTATTTATTTTTGTAATTGTATATCCTGCTTTATCGCGTTTTAAAGTCTTCATATTAAAGTGCAAAGTTCCAGATTACATTTTACAAAATGAGACAATATTTACTAATATTACTAACAGCATTTCATACTATAATAAAGAAATATCTACTGCAATTTAGTGTATTTTTATTTCTTGTTTAAGACACGGCGTACAAAAACAGTATAAATGGTATAAATAGCAATAAAAATATACTTTCATAATTTTAAGGATGCCTTATGTACATATAAGTGCCATAGCACTTAAAACTTATATTTAATTGTTTTCCAAGTAGTTTACGTACATATAACATGATTTACCACGTAGTTGATGCTTTTTATAATTACTTACCGTAAAACGTTCTTTTTTTTAACCTTTTTTCTTTGTGTAAAAAATTAGAGCAATATCAATTTCAATAAACTTCATAACAAAAAAAAATTTCCTCTATGAACATGAAGAATACAAAACGAATTTTTCCAATGAAATAAAACAATAGAAAACATATAGTACAGCTTCAATGTACAAACCATTTAATTAACACGCAACATAGCATAAGGATGTTAACCATATTAAATAATCCATAAAAAATTATTTGACCCGGTCACGTCAAAAATAAAAAACTCGGGTTTCACATGGGGTCGGGGCAAAAACGGGTCGGATATGGTCCACGTTATATTATTAGTGTAATAGTCTTGTTTGTAAAGATACAAAAAGACAAAAATTATTGTTTTGTCCTTTGAATTTTTTTGTTTTTGGGTCAAAAATAAAACAGTTCTTCTTTTGAAATATTTTGGTAACACATACTAGAGTATTTTTTTATAATGCACAAAGACATTTTTTTTGTGTGTATTATAATAAAATAAAAATTAGTTGTTTTTTGTATTAATTGCAGTTTAAAATAATTATAAATAAACAAAGAGCAGAAAATGTCAACTTCGCGAAATAAAAAGCATAAACATAAGTTGATTTGATTTTCTTAGAACGGAATATAATAAATGGGAATTATAACAAAATGTACCTTTTAAGAAAATAACTAGAAAATGCCCATACTTATTATTGCAGATGAAAAAAAGAAAAAGGGCTTAATATAATAACCTTGCCATATTTCAAGGCTCTGTTAAATATCAATTTAAAAGTATATAATTTACAGAGTAAACACATAAAAAACAGAATTTTTTTTTTGGTACTATGAACTAATTTTACATGCTTTTGATATATAAAAACGCATAATTACTATTAACCCTTTCACGACCAGTATTTTTCTAGACCCCTCTAAATGCCCGGGATTTTAATTTAAAATTAAGAAAAAAAAGAAAAATGCTGCACATTGTATTTTTATGCCAAAGAAAGACATATTTTTGCCAACTACATTGCATAATAGATGGCAACATGCTGAAGTAGTCATAAACAAAAAGAAAATCATTTAACTGGTAAATACACGATGGCCACATAAAAAAAAATAAAATAAACAATAAATAGGATTTTATAAACAAAAAATATTTTTTTAACGCAAAAACAACGCGCAATACAAAATATTATGGATTTTTATTTGTCAGCTTTTTCTATATTGTTTTTAGCAAAATCTAGATTTTACTTTCAGGTTTAGTAACAGTAAAAAATCCATATGTAACTAAGCAAATAATTCCTATTATTTACAAACAAAGGTTTAAATAATTATAATATAGATCCAGACGTTTTAAAAAATAAACAACACTCTTGTATCCTACTGTGATGATTTAAAAGTCCTCATCTGTTTGGTATCTGTCCTAAGTATAATTTATTGTTCATTCTGGGTTAATTTCTCTATTTGTTCGACTTATTGTTTGTTCATTTTAAGGCTGGGCACTCATGGGTAGAGTAGACTTTTTGGATTTACTCTACTCCGTCCATTAAAAAATGCAAAATACGCGAACTAAATATGAGTATCCATGGATAATGGGTAGATTTTAGCACCTAAAAATAATCTTGTAAACGACATTTTTTTTATGATTTTTTACATTAAATAATTTACCTGGTATCCAAAAATGCCTAAGATTGGTTAAAAATGTAGTTAGAGTAGATATTAGTTACAAGAACTATATAAACACAATAAATAGATACTCTGGATAATATATACCATATTATAAAAAATAGATATTTTATACGGTAAATATATATTTAAAATGTCATAATAGTATGCAAAAACAAATCATTTGCCTGATCCACTGCTTTTTTTCTAGCCCAAAATTTAATTTTACTTGTTTTAATATTAGTTTATCTACGATACTATGTCAAAATATGCAAAAAATAGCCAAAAAAAAAGAAAAAAAGTAATTCTTTTTCACAAGATAACAAACTACCCTATACATAAACTACAAATAACACGTATCCATTGCTTACATATTACTAGTTTAACAAAAAAAATATGTTTGACATCAACGTTTTTATTTTTAATTTTAGTAAATAGATAAACCTGAACAGTATCTTAAAATAAAATCAGTCCATTTATAAAAGTATCTTTTTAAAAATTTATATGAATTATTTTTACTTTAAATATTCTTCTTTAGTTGCTCTGTCAGTAAAAAAAAACTTGAATCACTTTTTTTATGTAAAACGTCAGCAGATATTATTGTTTAAAAGTTTTTATAATATATATAGCTTAATTTATTCCATTTAGAGGAATCTTGCTTAAGGATAGAAACATGAACCTATGCAAATTTTGTTTGCAATACTAGTGGTATACCTATAAATATCGAATCAGTGTATAATTGACTGAAAGTATGCATTTTTCGTCAAGTATGAATACGCGGCC
>JAQFYM010006914.1:0-11071 GCA_034694785.1 Agrenia bidenticulata
AAAATTTCAAACTTCTAAATACAAGAATTTTGAATAGAGTTTATGCACAAAAAATATGCGTGGAACAGTATAAATTCTTTTAGAATCCAAGATTAAATAAAAACACTGATGTTCTACTGGTGTAAAAATATCTAGACACGGCACTGCTCTAGTGGGATATTTTTTAGCCAAACAACAGATCAAAAGTTTATTTAAAAAGAAGATTGAACAATTTCAAATCTTATTTTATCTTTTAAAATGATAAAAACATTAAAAGATCTTTACCACATATTTTTACATACACCGTGAACTCGAACAATTAGACAACAGGTAGCCTATGTATACATTCTTTTACTGCAAAATCACGGAACAAAAATAAAAAAGTATAATTCAATGCTAAAATCGTTGAAAATCAATGCAAGTATTGAAATAATTAACGCCAATATAATTGTACGACATAATATAGCTGTGCATACGGTAAAGTACAATTAAACAAAAAAATACCATTTAAATAAAAATAAAAATGAGTTTGCCTGTAACGTATCTAAACCTGACAATAACCTGGCGCAGAAATTTGCGTTTTGTCATTTTGTTGTGGCAAGAACGTGTCATTCATACTACTTAATAATATATAGGGACAGCAATATAAGCACAGGAATAGATATTTTTTTAGAAAAAAACCAGATTTTTGGCTTGCAATATAAAATTTTGCTTGGTTTACTACGTTGGAAATTTCAAACATATATATCAGTATTTAAAAGTTATCTTTTTTTCTTTCTTAATAGTTTACTTTTGCTAGTTAACTATTAATTTATTTTGGGTCTAGCCAGCCCTACTGTTTATGTAGAATTTGTTACTAAAATACTAAATGCATGTCTGACTGTGTATTGGTTCAAAAATATTAAAACTTAGTTGTAAATTACAGAATATATTTTTCTTTTTTAAATTTTTGCGTGTTTTAAATAAAAACAATGTTTTATATACTTTTTTGGCTATAAAAGTTATATGGATCTTTTTAAGATACACTGCTGTTTTTACTGTTGTTTATTTTTTTTATTATCAAAAATCTGCAATTTTTATGCAACAAAATCATCTCATCAATAAAACCTCTTTCATATTTTTTTTTGTTCCAGGGCCCCCATGACTGAGGGCCCTGGTGCCCGTGCCCCCAGTGCCCCCCTCTAATCCGCCTCTGGTTCGAATGTAAGAAATATTACTATATCTACCTTGTATTTGCTCCCTATATTTTGCCTTTATAACAACGTCACTAACAGTGGCGTATTTAGGGGGGGAGGAAGTGCGGCACGTGCCTCCGTAGATATAAAAGTATCGCCACAATTTACGGCGGGGGTTCTATTCTTGTGCAGGGATTTTTTTGATATAAAAATTCGTAAATTTTGCAGAAAAAACATTTAAAAAACAAATGAATAAGATTTTGCACCTCATTTATCCCGTTTCCCCCCTATTTAGGAAAAAAAAACTGAACAGCCCCTATCTAGAAAAATTCCTGGGTACGCGGTAGTCTTAAACGCATCAGGCCTTTTTTTACTTGCCTTATGCAAGAACAAATGTCGGAATTATATTTTTAGTAGCCATAACAGGTAATCTTTTGTTTTTGTATTTTTAAAAAATTATTAAACCACAAAAAAATATTTTTGAACTATATAGCCAACCTTTACAGGGAAATATCACAATAAAATATTGGCGTACGGGTAACGCAGGTTAATACGTTTTACGATCCACGAATTTACTGGTGTACTGTTGAATGTTGTTAACCGTTTTATTTGCTACTCCTGTTGTATATGTCTACCTTATAAAACTTCTATAAAACCAACGAAAATACCATATTGTAGGTAAAAACTTTTGATTTTATATGTTTTTATTAACTTACGATTAGGGTAGCTTTTTTATACCCTTAAAAGGCTAATGAAATTTGATTGTATTGTAAAAAATCGCAAAAATGTTATTTCAGATACAATTTGACAATCAACTATTTGTTACTTAAACAAAATATTGTTTTTTTATCTAAAAAGTGTACTTAAAAAAATGAAAAAAGTCAAAAGATGCTTCAAAAAAAAAATTATATATTTATTGGACCCTCTGTTTTTCGTAAAATTTTGCACATATATGTTGTAATCTTTGTTTCTCACATTGTTTATTTTCGTCTTTGTGGGTAGCAAAATACAACAGAAGTAGCAAAATATAACTGTTTTTATTTCGCCACCAATTGATAAGATTATAAAATTTGAAACGTAACGTTTTAAAAGTAAAAATTCATCAAAAAGCGGTCAAATATTGTATTTAAAATAAAATCAGGCAGTAAAATTTGTGTTATAGCATATTTAGGGCGTTTTCGGTAAATTTCACATTGGAAATTTGTTTTTTGTTTTTTAATGGAAAAAAATGACTAAGGGAGCCTCCCTTGGTCATAAATATTTCCAATGGGCAAAAATATTTCTAATGGAAGAAGATAATTCCAATGAAAAAACATATTTACAATGTAAAAAAATGTTTTCAATGGAAAAAATCTTTCCAAAGGAAAATCAATATTAGACATAAAAAAAAATTCTAATGGAATTATTTTTTCCAATGGAATTTTTTACCCATTAATTTGGGATAAAAAATTCCAATAGAAAAATTTCCGAACGCGGTGTTAAAAATATGGTTTGTATCTTAGGATTTAGGTTCAAAATAGAACCTGTATAAAACAAGTCTATAAGTAAACAGTGAAAACATTTTTACTTGTTGATTACTTGTTTGATATCAAAATTTGCGTCCATATAATTAAAGTTTTTTTAACTCATGCAATTAAAAGTTTTTGCAACCAGTGCTTACGATTATGATAGGAAAACCATGGGAAGTAACGGAAAAACGTTTTCTCAATATGGCAATATAGAATAGTATTGCTTTTTACACAAACATTTTCATTATAATGTTAAAACACGGTAAGCTGTGATATACGCATTCTGTTACATCTATCTTTTTCGCCTTACTTATTTGTACAAACTACTGTGTAAGTTTACGTCTGTGCGTAATAATTTGTCAGAAAATCTATAGAATATTATATTGCTGCATTACAATATGCATAAAAATTTTAATAAAATGAATTTACCAGTTAATTTCCATTGTATTTTATGACAAGAAAAAAGAAACAATCAAAATAGTACGGGAGAATTCCCTGTAAGCTTGAAACATAAAAAAGCGCAATACATAAATTCAATAAGTAATATTTTTTAAACATGATTTTCTTCCGTCATTGTTTGCAGAAAATTACAATCTTGAGAATTGACAATTTATATGCTTTGAATCGGGAATATGTTTAAAATTTATAATTTACTACAACGGGAAATCGCTTAAAATTACTGTGGCTTTTCAAATCGACAAATAAAACATTTTATTAGGATAAAATTAAAAACAAAAAAAATAAATTATATTAAAAAAATCAATGTTACAAAAATAAGCAAGTAACATTTAAACCAGAAGTTTTTAAATAATATAAATGCCTTTATTTTAAAAAAATTGACTATATTTGTATGAAAAATCTCATATATATTGCTTTATGGCTGAAAAATTCTATATTGATTTATCTAGTTATATTAACCCAAAAATAAATACTTATTCCTTAGAGTGATTGTAAACAAAGACAGTATCCTGCAATCTCGTAAAATTGTATAAAAGCAAAAAAACAGTTTGTCTAATATGGGTTTTTTTTCTTTAATAAATTACTGGCTTTTAAAAAAGTATCTTTCTATACAATTTTTATAAAAAAAACAAGTTTTTTTGAAACGATGGAAGTCTAAGGTAAAGTTATATGGAACATTATTTGTTTTAAAATATTATATAATTGGTTTTTACTTTTACAATCTTGATTTTTATAAACTTTACTTTAATTTTATTATTTAGAATATTTCTAAAATTACTATTTTAATAGTAACTCCTACTAAAAAAATATTTTTTTCGATTTTTTTTTGGATTTATGTACTATTTTAGGTACAAAAGATTTAAATTCTTGTTGATTTGAATACATAAAAGTAAATTTAGGCGATTTTATAAACTACTTGGCAGGTTAAAATGCTTAAGAGTGTTGTTTTCAGCACCCGATGACAGCAAAATGCATCTGGTTTGCATAGATATATCTTATTGACATTGAGTTGCAAGCATTTTCTTGTCAAGTATACTTGGCAATTAGCCTCACGAATCTGCTTGGTTGTTCTTGCGTTCTGTGAAATTAAAATTAAGCTTAAAAGGTGCAATAAAACTATATCAGCGTATACGCTTAAAGATTGCAACTCGGTTACGGTAATACTGCCTTTTTACCGAGGGTTTAATAGTAAAAAAATCTTTTATTACCGATTTAAATAAATTACCGCAAATATAATTTTTAGCTTTACTCGAAAAGAACGAAGAACTATACTTCACTTTTTATAGTAGCCAGGAAAGTAAAATTACTAGTCTACTAGCCAAATCATTATCAACCGAAAAAAGAAGGGGGTACTAGGTTAATTTATGGTCTTTAATTTTGATACAGTCTACCAGTAAAGCATTGTAACAAATGTTTTTGGCAGCTGGTATATTTTGTACAAAACATGATTAAGGCTAGGAGGTTACAGCCTTAATGCACTTTCATTTTTACAATCCCATTTTAAAAAATAAAAATATAAACATAAATATAATTTACAAGCTTCTATAATTTTATACCGACTTTTGATAGAAAAGAATGTCGGTATTTTTGTAACCGGGATATTTCGGTTAGTTGCAATAAATATCTACGCTGATAGTTTGTACACTTATAATGCAGCATGTAAATGATCTATATGGTTATTTTACGCAATTACACGCTTGGTGTCAATTTTACACTATAAAAAAAATAAATAGGCACACCGCTAAAAAAAACCAGACTGCAATGTGTATAGTTTAGCTTCACGTGTTTTTAATTTGTTTTTTTAATAAAAAACAATGTTTACAGTTTGCCATAAAAAGAAAACAATTTTCCTATATTATGCTGGCTGTGTCTGCCAAAATCGCAAGCACTAATTAAGACTTCATTTATTGATTCATATGTATTGACGTAGAAACTATGGAAGCAAATTTATAAAAGCGAAGAAAAAATCAAAAATTAAGTAATGTTCTTACTGTTAACTTAAAGACTTATTTTCACTGATTTTTGATTTAAACCTAGATCACAACATGGAGAACAAATTTATCAAAATGGTAATCATTGATTTTTTACATAATTACATGCTTTTATTTTATATTGGATTCTTTTTTAAGATATATAACATTAAAAAATTAAAACAATCAAATTTCGTTATTTTATCTATTAGTAGCACTCAACAAACTTTGTGTTTTGCTACTTTTGTTGTATTTAATACTGCTGTTGTATTTTTCTACTTCTGTTGTATTTCGTACTTCTGTTGTATTTTAGTCCCATAACGATAAAAATGCACGATTAAAATACCAAATAATACAAAAAACATATTAAAAAAATTTTAGTACAACAGGGGGCTGCTAAATCATCTCAAATTTTTTTTTAGGCAATTTTGGACTTTTTTTATATTTTTTCGAAGTTTCGCTCATATGATAATTGTGTAAATTTATAACATGCAGCATGTGTTTATAAATCAAACTTAATTATAGTGGGGTTTTTTGCAATATTTCTTAAAATCAAGTTTCTTGTGCTTTTTACCCCTTTGAGACTTATTCGCTTAAATTAATTGTACTTGAAAAATTAATATCATAATTTTTTTTCATCCTTGTTTTTAATTACATATTTCTGTAATTTGTTATAGTCGAGAAGACGTTATTTGTAAATTTTAAGTTTAAGAAATAGTTGAAAAGTAAAGTTTAGGATGAGCATAAATGCAGATACAGGTACAAAACATGCATCAAATAAAAGAAAATATTATTTTATACTAAAACAAATATTCCTCTTATTTTTAATTACTTGTTTATATCCCCTTTTATTATTCTTATGTCCCCGAGACAACCAAACACTGACGTAAATAGCAACAAAAAATCTGACAACAGTAAAAGCGCGTAAAAAATACAACAGCTTTATACATTAAAGGGAGAGCAAACGACAATAGAGTCAAAGATCAGCCGATTCAACAGAGATTATTCATGCAAAGAAAGGATTTTTGTGACGAAGAGACTAGTATGAAATATAAAATGAACTAAATCTATAAGATTATAGTAAAAATATCCAAGAAGAAATAAAAAAGGCATTATTAGATACCAATTTGCAAAAATTTTTTGTCTATGAATCATAATAAATAGCATTGTGGAGATCAAGATGCATATAAACCTACAATAAAAGTGAAATCTAACGCAATTCCTTTTTATGAGCATTAAAATGAAAATGAAATGGTGGAGCTGATTTTTTTTACTAAACTGACTAGGCAGAGAAAAATAAATGGGCGTAAAGAAAAATGATATAATTCCGCATACATTTAGTACGTTGAATACATTTTTAGGAAACGAAAACAGTTTTATCACGGACCGTATATATATACATAAAAAAAAAATATCGATTTTACACGGGTAGATGTATTTCACAATTTAGGTATAACTTACTATACACGATGTTCATTTGCGAATGGTGGCACTGTCCATAATTAAATAACGTACAAAACATATATGATGATTATACAAACATTGATGATGTAATAGATATGGGTGACACGGTAAAAACATTACTTCAAATATAAATAATGTAACTAATAATGGCGAAGATGATATAAATTTGCTGACATCCGATTACTTATTAAACAAAAAATTGCATGTCATGCAGATCCTGCACAGAATAATTGGATTAACAATAATATAAAAAGAAAACAATAGTAAATATTTTACACGGACTGCTAAATATTACATAAAATTTGATACTATGTAAGAAATTATTATTTATTATTTTGATTCTGGATAAAAGAAAGCCACGATGAAATATACAAGCATTGTACCGGATAGTAAAACCAGATTAAAGACACTTAAAGTACAATAAATCACATGACAAAATGCGAGTTCTTTTCTAACATCTCAATTTACCTATATCTTATGATTGACCCTATTGTGAATAAAGAATTTCTGCGAACAATACTATATGCAAGATGCAAGATGCTTGCAAAAGCTACTGCAATTTATAATAAGCGCTTTGTTGAGTTGAATTAGGTATTTATACTTTTAGGCCCGAGAGATTTGATGAAAATGAAAAGGTGAAAAAAAACACCAAAAATAACAGACTACGTATTTACAAAAACAAAAAATGCAGATCAGGCAAAGTAGGGTATTAATTGATGAAAGTATGATGCCGTCTAAAGGCAATCTAAAAAAACCCTTCTTATCAACTAGATAAAAATAATTCACGAGGGATGAAAGAATACTCGTCTAATGAATCGTAATCAGGACTATAGCTTTCTTAAAGAATTGTAGTATGGAGTGTCCCATTTCTGAAACATGCTGTATTTTTTAGGCCAAATGAATAATTGTAATCATAAACTATTCACTGATAATTTTTATACAAGCATTGAACTTGCAAGAATTCGCAAAGAAAAAAAATATATCTTTGTGGACCATTAAGATTGGGTAGGAGTACAGTCATTTTTAGTTTCGAATGTAAAAAGGTTAAAAAAGGGATAATGTTTACATTAAAGCAAAATGATAAAGTATTAATAGGCCTTATAATTTAAATGGTAGTTAAAAAGCTGTTAAAACGTTATAATGAAATAGATTTGGTTGAGGTTGTATTCTTAAAAAAAGGAATACCCAATATTATTAATGACTACTACAAGAATATACGAGGAGCTGATGCAATGGACAAGCTTTTAGTAACTATGCTTGATAAAGAAAAACGTAAAGATACATTCTGAAGGTCTTTTTTTAATTGATAAAGTTATTATGAATAATGCACACATTTATACAACAAAGAAAAGGACAAAAAAATGGCAAGAATAGATTTTTAAATTGATACAATATAGATATACAAAAAAAAACACCAAATCCAATGTACAAACCACTTGATAACATGCATCTTCCATTAAAAACAAAAAAAGGAAAATTTTGCGTACACTGTAGAACTATAACAACTATCTTATGCTCAAACTGTAATAAATACCTTTGCTGGAATAGATGTTTTTTTTAAATTCCATACCTCTCAGCAAAGTATTGCTTTAGAATCTACTGATAAAGATTACAAATAACATAAAAATATGGTATAAAAAACTAATATATCGTACGCTCTTGGTGTTTTATATTGGCCTGTGGCTTGAGATTACCGTGTCATGTAGAATTCGATGCCTATATTGTATACAAAAATACAAAAAAAAAGGATTTTATATGAACAATCTTAGCTTTATACTAGAATAAATGGTTGTTAATATTTTGTATATATTTTTTGATCATACTGAATATTTTCACATTTATTTGTTTTACGTTCGAAAAAAAATAAAAACGGGGTATAATAAATAATGCTCTAAATTTCAAAGGGTCAAGCAAATAAGATAGGTTTTATTTCTGAAAGTAATACAATCTATGTTTTAATACAATTTTTGTGCCTCAAATACGATTAATTTGTTTGTTTTTGTTATATAGATGTTTTTATATTGGGATGGAAAATTCAACAGCGGCAGCAAAAAACAACGGATAGCAAATACAAAAGTACACTGATATTTACGGAAAACGTGTGAAACAGCAAAACAGTGACGGGCCGAATAAAATTTAATATTCAAAAAAATACTAAGTTACAACTTATTGCAACAATAAAAAAAAATATTTTATAACAAAAATTAACAAAATTCTGGAAAGTCACTTTGACCTATGTTTTATTTCAATGTTTTAAATAATCATTTTTTAGTAAGATGTATATTGTTCTTTCTTACAGTTTTTACTTTTTGCCCATACGCTATGTCCAGAAAAACTAAAAAACTTCTTTTATTAGTATATTCATCTTTGAGTAACGACTTTTTTTCAAATATAAATTCCAACCTAAATCGAATATGTTTAAATATATATTTTAGGTCTCATATTGACGTATCTTTTTTTTTATAAAAGACTTTTTAAAAAAGAATTGAGACCCTTACCGTGCAAGCCGTAAATAGTGGGTCAATTTTTTTATCTAGCTAAATTTTAATCTTTGAAGCTATTTAATAATTGTTCTTTGTTAATGCAGTATAAATACTCGAGGCTGGCACATTTTCTTATACTTCCGAAGATAAACGCATGTGATTTTAGCAGCAGGGTAAGTTTTTTATTACAGGAGTTTTTTTTTCTAGTGTAAATGAGAAACAGAAAAAATTAACTGATGTGTAGTTATATGCTTTTTGTTAAAGTATGGCCTTAAACTACGTTTTATATAAAAATAAATGGTTTTTTTAACATATCTTAATTTTTTTTTATTTTAATTATATAAATACTACATTTTTATCATTAAGATTAATTTACAACTGCAAAAATTACATAAATATTGTAAAACTCTTTATTTAATAAGAATACTATAAACCAGAGGAATAATCTTGGCATATAATTATTTGTTTTTCTTTGCATAGTTTTACTGTTTAAAAAAAATTCATTTAGTCAATATGTTATAGAATAGAATTGGTACGCTGTAACATTCGTAGTTAAATATAAATACTTAGCGCATCGCTTTCACAGAGTAATTTGTATTTATCTATTAAAATAAGCTTTAAAAGCACAATGTTTGTTTCTTTCTATGCAGCGGGTCCAAAAAATATAGCCGCGGCCCATATATGACCATATTAATATAACCATAATGGGGACAACTTTTTCCTTATTTTTACCAATTTTCTGTATTTAATGCCATACGGGTGCATTTAAAATAAAAAATAAATCGCTGCAAAGAAAAATTTCTTTTGTGCCATGGAAAGAGAATAGTTCTTACTTTGGTTTTATACCGGCATCAATAAAGTTTTACTGTTACAAAAATATTTTTCTTAGCGCGTACTGTATACAAACGCAAATCACGCAACTCACCTTTAACCCTTATTTCTCTTCCACGTAATTTAGAACCAAAACACTACAAAGATATTTATCCTAATATAAAAACGTTGCATGATAGAATATATTACTATAAGATATTCTATTTTTGTATAAAAAACAAAATATTGACATTTATAATCTGTTATATAAAATAATTTTTAGATATATTAGTAAAAATCTGTCAAATTTTTTACGAAAAACAGTTTACAAAATATTCCACTTTTTGAAGAGCTATAAATTATTTTTATCTTAGATAAATTCGTTGTGTGGCTCATAATATTTAAAATAAAAAGAAATAATTGGAATGCGTCAAAGATATACCGATACGAACCTATAAAAAAACATATTTTATTTTATTCTATTTTGACCGCCAAAACTTTTTATATCTGAAGTGTCTAGTTTGTCTTTTATTTTACAGAAAAACAGCCTATAAATATTGTTAGATTTCAAAAAAATTGATCTTGTCAAAACAAACCAATATTGTTATACACGTGTTTTTTGTAGCAAAAACGCCATAAACTGGTTATTTATTGCTGATACTGAACTTATGCGTCACAAAAAGCTTGTTATTTATTTTTCGTAGGCTTATAAACAAAATATTTCCGCGATTATCTTGCCTTTCTTATTTACCATAATGGTATTTATATAGGGGCATAAAAACACCTGCTATCATATTATGGTCATCCCATATTCGGAACCGCTGTTTCTATAAATGTATTGTAGTGTTTTTTAGATTTTTTAGTCATTTTCAATGCTTGTTATATTTTTATACGTTTTTACGGGTAAATTGGTATAATTTAACAACTAATAAAGTATCTAAAGATAAATTCGCAATGAATATAACTGTTTCTGCACAAGGTTTTGATTTGACTGTTAAATTGACTGTGCAAATTTATGCTGTTTTTTGATTTTGTAAACGATTGCTCTTTCATGTTATATTAGACAATATTATTTTTATCTGCTAATACCAAAAAATATTTTTTCTTGCATTTGACCATCATCCACGCTGAAATGTAGTATTTCTGGTGTTTGCACGGTAACTAACCGGTTACTAACTAACCGGTTAAAAACCGGTTACTAACTTGTAATTTTTTAAAGGTAA
>JAQFYM010006915.1:0-11069 GCA_034694785.1 Agrenia bidenticulata
GGCGAGTTCCTTTATATAAGGGATCCCCACTTACACATGCAAGTGTAATGAAGGGAATGCAAATCCGATGAGGTAAATAACTACCCATCACGGGCTGTTCGTGAGGGACTAAACACTCACTGCTTAGCCCCATTCTCTATGGATAAGATGTACATCTTATACTAACTGATCCGAATTCTCTCAAATGTTGTCCGCAAAAGGTAGATCCATGGAAAGCTTTTTCAGGAAGGGAAGAATCAGGATGCAAAGATTGGACTTTGTATGGTGGAGTTACTGGTAATTTATTTGCAGTTATTGGAAGGACAAATTCGCGAGAGCGTGGAGCAGGCCAGGTGGTTTTCTTCTGTGTGCGTATCAGAACTTCTTGAGGGTTGTATGTAGGACGCATTGTAGTAAAAGTTTCCGTAGTTAAAGTTAAGGGTTTCGGAATACTAATTCTTTTTAATTTTCCGTGTTGAATGTCGAAACAGTCCAGTTCATCTCAAGGAATGTGGGCAGGTTGGTGTTGATTGTCAAAAGTAATAGGGGACAAGTAAGATTCAGGTTTAATTTGTTGTTGAATATTGTGCAACCTTTTTATCTGGCGAGTAAGACTTCTTCGATGTGCTCGATTACTAACTTTCTTACGAGTCGTAAAAGAAGGTCGTAGTTGATTCATTGTATCTTGTGATGTTAAGGTTTTCGCTAATGCAAGTTACTTAACATTCAAGATTTTATTTCCTTAAATCAGAAGATACAAGTTTAATTTAAACTTAAAAGTATTATAGAATCAATAGCTTCTAAATATAATATGACTGGTAATCTAAAGAACAGAAATAAGACTGACTTCTCTCCTCTTGGAAGAAGTCTTTTAGCCTCTAATCTTAACCACTGGAATGTCTGGAGGTAATTCATTCCTTCAGGCAGGAAGTCTCTTGAGAATTAGAGATTATGATTTAAATAGTATTTAGTCCTAGATTGATTTTATATCTTAACTAGAATTACTAAATGAAGAAAAGATACCATTGAATAAATGTACCATGTATGATATGATATGAATATGATGCCAAGACTATAATTTCTTAACATTTCTCGTTTATGATCCGGAAATGCACCGCGAAAGAATAGCTTGTTGAAGAGACACATACAGACCAATTTCGGCAAGAAGCTATGAGACAATGGGGCTAAAGAAGGGACGAAGTACCCATCGAATGTACGGTCTCAGTTACGAGGTGTTAGAACTGGCAAAAATAGAATTTACATTTCTATTGTAATGAGACTTTCATGTTTTACGATAGTTTCGTTTATCTCTATAATTCACCTTAGGCCGGTTACGGGTCGGGCGACTAGGAAAGTGTGGAAGAGGAATGGATATGGGCAAGGAAGTTACCTGTGATCCTGACCTATTACCCTTCATTCGTAATTGAGAAATATTCCTTAATGGTATAATTTGAGAATCAGAATTTTGTAAAATTTGATCTAAGTTACCTATTTGAGAATCATTACTAACAACTGGAACAATATCATTTGAAATGTCCAACGAAACAAAATTATTTGAATTGATAATACTAGTACTATTGTCTAAATTATTATCATCAGTAATATTTTGTACAGAAGAAATAGGCATATCATTAACATTTCTTTCCTTAAATTTTCGAAGAAATGTAATATGAAGGGGTCCTTTGAGCTTGCCACTGATAAGTCTGACTGTGTAAATCGAGTCACCCTTTTTGGCAACAATTTCAGCAACGTCAGGTCCATATAAAGGGTTCAAGGTTGCAGTGATTCCCTCAGCTTTTGACGAAAGCTGCGTATCCTTCAGGAGAACTTTGTCTCCAATTTCCAGTGAAAAGTCATCGTGGTGCTGGTTGTAATATTTTGCCTGCTTTTTGGATAATGCTTCGAGATTCTGTCGAATAGAAAAACATATTTCTTTATACTTTTCTTTATTAAAGGGTGAAGACATTGAATTGAATAAATTGTCAACACTCAAATTCATGGGTCTCCCTAGGAAAGCTTCACTGGGTGAAAACTTAGTACTTTCATGAGTACTTGAAATTATTGCCATTTGGATATAGGGTAAGCCGTCAGCCCATTTAGAATGACTTTGGTCGATAATATGGGTTCTCAAAATCTTTTTAATTGTCCTATTCACTCTCTCAGTTAAGTTGACTTGAGGCGTGTATGGAGCAATGAAAAGGTGAGATATTCCCCCTTGATCCAACAGTGATTTGAAAAACCTGGCTTTAAAATATGTAGCATTGTCGGTTACGGGAGTTGTAGGAACTCCGTAGCGACAGAATGTTTGGGATTTGAGAATTTTTACTAGTGATTTGGTAGTAGCCTTTCGTAACGGAAACATCTCTACACATTTACTAAAATAATCAACCAATACGAAAATAAATTGATGTCCCCCCTATGTAGGACTTAGTATAAGGCCCCATTATATCCAAGTGGACAGTGTTCCATGGATCCAGAACCACAGGGGAAGACATTCGGCCTGCCGGTTTCCGGTTGTCGTAATTTATCCGTTGACATACCGAGCAGGTTCGGACATAATCCACAATGCTATGATGGAGCTTAGAGATGTGTACTCTTGACTTCATCTCATTGTACATCTTTGAGATTCCAAGGTGACCTCCTTCAGGGGAGTCATGAAACATCCTGATCACTTCCTGGGATATTGAACTTGGAATGATAGGAATCTTACATTGATCTGAAATTACTTTATAGACAATGTCATCATGAACCTTGAATTTACTGGATAGATTATTTTTCAAATTTTGTATGAAAGGATCTTTCAGTTGAGTCTCTTTGATACTTTGAATATTTATTCGATTCACAAAACTTAAAAATGCTCTGTGAATAGGAGGATACATGTGAGATTCATCAACTTCGTCGTCCTTGCTGAAGGGCAAAGGATTTCGAGAGAGATAATGTGCAACAATGTTTGATTTACCTGGGATGTATTTAATCACAGGAGAAAATTCCTGAATTTTCCATGCCCATCGCATGAGACGCTGGGAGGAATTATTCATGTTATTCAAATATGATAAGGCTTTGTTATTTGTATATAGAACAATCTTTTGCCCATCAATATCTTCGCGAAATTTATCCAATGAGAAAATAATCGCATAAAGTTCCTTTTCTACATTGGAATAATTTTTCTGAGCAGAATCGAGAGTTTTACTGCAAAATGAGATAACTCTTTCATGATCCTTGTTGTCAATTTGAGACAAAGCTCCAGAAATCCCATAATCCGATGCATCAGTTCTAATGATGAAATGCTTCGAAAAATCTGGGTAATAAAGGGTGAGTGCATTACCCATTCCTTGATGGTAGAAAAGACATATTTAATATTGTTTAGTTCTGATTTAAAATCGGTAATACTTTGAAATTTAGAGATTTCATTTTCCTCGTCAATATTAAAATCCTGAATTAGACGCATTCGGTTTACATGGGTTTTTGAGATTTTACTGGTTGATATACATTTAACTTTGTAAGTTGAGCGAAAGGCGTAATAAAGCGATGTTTAATTTTGTATAATTGAGTATGAGTGGCCAAAAGTTTTGAAATATAGGAAGGGCCGTTGTCAGAAATTAAAATACGGGGACAAGAATGTCTACAGAATACGAATACGTAGAATACGAATTTAACTAAAGTTTCAGCGGTCTGGTCCGGAATAGCCCTAAATTCGGCCCATTTAGAAAAGAGACAAATAGCGTTTACTATGTAGCGGTTACCCGACTTCGAAATTGGAAAAGGACCTAACACGTCGGTAGAAACGATATCAAAAGGTGCTAAAGGTATTTCAATAGGTTGTAAAAGACCAGGAGTTTTGCCATAATGGCGTTTTAGAGCAATGCAAGAATCACAGGATTGAATAAAATGATATAGATCTAATTTCATAGTTTTCCAGAAATATCTACGGGATAATTTATCAAAGGATCTAGTGAAACCTAAATGGCCAGATATTGGAATTTTATGTATATCTGTCATGACTTCCATTCGAAGAACTGAAGGAAGTACAATGCGATAGAACCCATATTTACTTATGTTATACAAAATATCATTTTTTATATGAATTTACGATTAAAAATAAGAGTTTGTTGAATAGTTTGACATTCTTCGTCTAGCTTTTGGAGCTCTGATATACCTTCGGGCTCTGTAAACATTATATTATGTTCTTGGTTGAGAGTTGGAGCTCGCGAAAGTTCATCCGCAATTTTGTTTTGAGAACCTTTTGTGTAAATTAGTTCGCAATGATGCTGTTGCAATAAAAGTGCCCAATTTGTGAGTCTACTAGAAATATTAGTTTTTGTAGCAAACTTAAGTCCTACTTAAGGTAAATGGTCCGTAAAAAGTTTGAATTTCCGGCCATAAATGTATGTATGATAGGTTCGTAATGCAAAATAAACTGCGAAAAATTCGCGCTCTATAACACTAAATTTTTGCTGAGTAGCAGTTAATGTTCGACTAGCATAGGCTACAGGTTTTTCCTTGCCATCCACTTGAGGTTGAAATAAGGCAGCGGAAATTCCATAGCCAGATGCATCTGTATAAATATGAACTGGCAACTCCGGGTTATAAAATACAAGTAAAGGTGGGGAAGTTAAAATCGCTTTAAGTTTATTAAATGCTAAAGAATGTTCAGCAGTCCATTCGAATTTAGTGTCATTGTGGGTGAGCATTGTTAAAGGTTTTGTAATATCACTATAACCACGAATAAATTTTCGAAAGTATCCTACACAACCTAAAAAGCTGAGGGTAGCTTTTTTGTTCGGAGGGTATGGGATTTCTAGGATAGCTCCAAATTTTGACATATCGGCAGAGATGCCATCTTGAGTAATCATGTGTCCTAAAATTTTAATTTCTTTACCAAGAAACTTACTTTTCTGGATAGACAATTTTACTCCAGATTGTCTAAACCGCTCGAAAACGAAAGTCAAATTATCGATATGTTCTTTTAATGTATTGTCAGCCGAGATAATATCATCAATAAATGCTAGTACCCTATCCCACATTAAACCGCAAAGAATAATGGACATTGCACGCTGATATGCAGCAATACCGTTACAAACTCCAAATGGCATTCTAATCCATTCATATAATCCGGATTGAGAAATGAAAGCTGTAAGTGGGATGCTGGATTCATTTAACGGAAGACCCCAAAAACCTTTAGCACAATCCATAATAGATATATATGTGGATCTTCGACCGATCCAATCTAAAACAGTTTGAATATTTGGAATTGGAAAGGCATCCTTATGGATTTGACTGTTAAGAGGTCTATAATGAATACATAGTCTGGGTGTTTTTAATTCTCCTGTTTTGTGTCCTTGCTCAATTACGACAACTCCCATTCCCCAAGCTGAATGACTTGGTATTATTACTTTATTTTCTAATAATTCTTTAATTTGTTCTCTTTCAAATTTTTCTAAGTGTGCCGGTTTTCGATATATAGCTTTTTTGACAGGTTGAGCACCTGGAATTAATCGTATGGTATGTTTGTAACTGTATTTGTATTTTATTTCCTAGCTCACCTAGGGTAGCAAAAATATCTTTATAATCTGTCAAAAATTCTGAAAATTTAGCTTTATCTTCTTTATTAGTATCTGGATCTAGTCTGGCCAAAATTTGTTCAACATGACTTTCATTATATCATTAGATCAAGCATGCTGTAGAGATAATCCTCAGCGGATTCACCAGTTCTTTCTTTACGTGCGAGGAGTTTATCCTCGGCTACCTCGGTTTGGGCTACATTTTTAAATGCAGATTGGAGAGCTCTAGTAAGTTCTGACCACTTAATGTCGGTTATTCCTGCTGGTGTAGCTGCCGCAGCAGTATTACGAACAATAAGCCAACTATTGTACCATAGCTCTGCAGTCCCTACTAAATAGTTAGGAAACTGTTGAACACAAGTCTTTTCATCACAATTATTGGATGTGCCCACTAATTCAAATTTTTTTTAAAATTTATAGGCATCGGCAGTAGTAGATCCATTGAATTTAGGTGAAATAATGGCAATTTTGGCCGGTTTAGACATCTTATTGTGTTATAGTGGATTTAAAATCAAATCAAAATCTTAATCAAAAAAGTTAAAATTTGATTTTATGCAAACTTTATGTTGAAGTCGATAATGAAACGAAAGGTTGGAGTGGGGGCCGGAATAATATTGGAAGAGTTTGTTTTTCAATGATCGGAACAGTCACTGAATGAGTAACAACCGGAGGGTTTATTACCGAAGGATTTAAGTCTGAAATATCAGATGCATCACTATCGTAATACAGAGGAAAATAATTATCAGAATCTAAAGTCTCACTGATTAAAATCGGAATGCGTAAAGGCTCACTAAGATCAGTAGCTTGAACATTATTAGTAGATTCCTCGTCTATCGAAGAAAACGATGAATCGGAATAAGTGTCCGAATCAGTTTCCTCTCCACTACTCAAGCAGTCTGAAAACGGAGGGTATTGAAATATCATCTTCCCCATCAAGAAAACGTCTAACGATATTTAAGTTGGACGGGTTGGGTAAATCTTCCGTCAAGTAGATGGGAATTGCCGTTCCCTGGGATAAAATATCCGCGTTGTATGACAGATTTATCCTTAGTTCATGATGATTCATCTATAAAATGAATCAGAAGAGATTTTATGAATGGTGAGATTTTAAAATTCATTTTTGTGTTCTTTTGAGATAAATGAACCTGATTTGAAATTGAAATAGTTGAGAATTTGCAAAGTGGGCACAAGATTAATCAGAGAATAAAAAAAAATATATATAATGCGAACCTTTACTTAATGAACTGGTGAGATTAAAAAAAAATGCTGGGACTTGGTGAAGAATGTTGGAGAATTTTAGAGGGCAGAAATGGAGTTCACAAACAAGTTGTCAAACAAACAGTGTCAAAAATAAGACTAAAGAAATTTCATGGAGAAATAATTGAAATCCTTTTAGTGAGAGAATATAAATATAAATTAGTCCTAGCAAGGAAAGTATAAGTAATAATAATAAAGAGACAATTTTAAAACCCTAAGACACGTTGGGCGCCATTATGTTACGCGTTTTTCTCTTAATTGGGGTGATGGGTAAAAAGTTATGGATTTACAGTGAATCAGTAGATCAAAGGTTGTGGATGTGTTTTTTATACTGAAGGACTGACAGGGGGAGTTTGAATATTGAATTTTACAACAGAGGAGCGGTACACAGGAAATTCTCGGACAAATTCACTCAATGCACTTGAAGCATTCTCTTCCACATCCATTAGCAGTTGATACCCTTCAGTAGCCCAATCTATAGATCTTATCATTTTCTGAGCGGAACCAGAAAGATCCCCGGTCCAGGTGACCAGGAACCTGTAAGCAAGGTACCAAAAACGCTCCGCACAGTGCAAAACCACATTTCTTCCATGTTATTGCTATTGCACACCGTCGGCATAAATATAATTGTGATGATATATTTAAGACAGTTACAACTCCAAGTTCAAATTCTCACCTGGAGTCCATGTCATCCATTTAACAGCACCAAGTGACCCAGGAAAATCCTTAGATAAAAGTTTTAAATGGAACATTAACTGTAATCCACCAGTTTGATCATCAACGCTGTACACGCATGTTTCAGCGTTTCCTCGTCCAAAGGTGAGGAGTCTATTCTTATGATTTACACTGGAACATGTGCCGTCATCGAGATTAGGTGCCTGTTACGCGTTTTTCTCTTAATTGGGGTGATGGGTAAAAAGTTATGGATTTAAAGTCAATCAGTAGATCAAAGTTTGTGGATGTGTTTTTTATACATAGGTTTTGGAGGGACAAGAAAGAGTCAGGAGTTAATAAAAATGCATCTGTAAAGAGAGCTTCGAGAGGATGAGATGAAGGGGTGGACGGGCTTTCATGGCCATCCGCTTTTTTTCATCTTATTCCCTCAGGCCTCTACACGTGCATGGAATGTATAGTTCCATGCACTTGCACTTGGTAACTTTAAAAAGAATAAAGATTCAGTCAGTCAGTTTTAGACTGGTAACAAGAATACTTTTGACTTCTCTCCTCTCACCTGCCATACAGCTAGCATACTGTGCATTTAGTGCATTAAAACATAGTGCCTAGAAAAGTTTTACTTGGCGTTCCCTGCCGTCGTTCGACCCTGCCGTCTCCTGCCTTCTACCCGTGTTTTTCCTGTGCCTGCCTTTGTGTGCCCCGTTCTTCAGCTCCGACGGGCTGTTTTTTTTGGTTTGTGGAGGTTTGAATTTTTTTTTCATATTTAAGTTTACGGGAGAGCAATAAATTATTAGTCATTTCCGCCCTTGTTCTGGCGTTTTCCTTTTATTAATTTTCTCTGGGGGTCACCCCTTAGAGTCGGCTATGCCCGATTTTTGCTCCAATTCCAACGACTTAACAAAAACCTGGGTGATTCCCCCTGGGGTAAATTGGAATATATATAAAATGTACGGTGCACCTATTGAATTGAACAATAAGGGCCTGTTATAGACTAGGTACGAGTCGCTGATTTTATTAGTAGGTACAATAACCAAAGAAAAATTTAAACATTCTAAATATAGAATACCAATAGCGGGTTGAGTGTGATTACCAGCCCTACGGCCTAATCAACCGTAACCTATATTCTATATTTAGAAGCAAAACACGATTAGAATTGATGTAGACATAATTTAAATGTATACGTGAAAATACATACGTATGAGTGGTGACTCTCCCCCACGCAAGCGTGGTAAGCCAAAAGCTAAGCTTGTACCGGAGAGTTTAGAACCATACCAAACCAGGGCTAGAGTGCGTAGAGATTCTCAGCTTTTTACACCCTTACCAGACCCTACGGTACTGGAAAGAAAACCAAAGCACCTGTCAATATTTAAGAAAGCGGCAAAGGCAGTCTCGCGTATTCGAGGCTCCAGAAAAGAAGCGCCAGGATTAAAAGAGCAATATAGGGAACACCCTCAAATAGAATTTCCGTCTGGGTTAGCCAGAGAATTTTAGTCAGATCGCGTTGCAACCGAAACTGAACCAGATTCGGCAAATAGTGCAGACGAGACAGTAGTAGCACCTTTAAACTCTTGGAAAAAATATACCGCTACCTTAAGACCGGAACAGTTCCGTAGTTTTGTGCCGAACGCAGGTCCTTCCACAAGTGGACTTGCAAGGGTAATTCCTCCTTTTGACCCAGCCAAATTACCCTTCATTCCTCCCTAGCCGGTCACGTCTTCGTATCGGTCGAGGCCAACAACAAGGGAGTTTGAATTTACAACAAGAGATCCTATTTTTAAAACAGATAGTCGATTTACTAAGACACCTTCTCCACCGTTAGTTAAGAGCCCTAGTCCGATAAGAAAAACACATCCCAGGTGGGCGTTTAAGGGAGCCGCAAAAGGTAAAATGAGTACTACACCAACGACGACGTCAATGCAGGTATATATCCCCCCATTACTCACTGTAACATTTGACGGGTCTAGTCCTACGAATGAGTTTATACGGAGATATCATACCCTTGCTCAATGTTTCGGCTGGAAAGAGCCAGAGCAAATAACAAATTTGCCTAACCATTTATTAGGAGCAGCGGCAATATGGATGAGCAATTACCGGGCTCAACAAGCCCGAGTTCAAACAACAACAGAAGATGCGGTTAAATTGGATTGGAAAGAAATTCTAATAGCCCTTAAGGCTGCATTTCCAGAAAAGGATACCTATGATAGCTTGGAAGCGCAAGCACATCAACTAAAGTTAGAGAATTGTAAGAGTGTCGAAGAATATTATCAAAAGATGTTAAAAATCCTAAGGCGTATGGACGCTGGGATGTCTGATCAGAGAAAGGTTACGTTCCTTATGAGAGGACTAAAGAGAGATCACATTAGAGATCTCTAACTGAAAGGAGTAACCAAACCTACAGAAGTCTATGAACATTTACTGAGTATAGAAAGATTCATTAACTTTGTGCAAGGGATAGAGGGAGAGCAAGTATCATTAAGCGTGGAAGCTGCTTTAGAACAGTACCCGCTAATGAAAAAGGTGACGGAAATAGTCAGTGTATAAGAGAAAGTCACTCTTCAGCCTCAGTCACAGGGGTCTCAGGATCGAAGACTGACGGATAATAGAGGTCAAGGAAATCCTTACACAAATGGGAGAGGAAGATCGAGAGGAAGAGGAAATAGAGGCACAGGCTCTAATAATAATTCAGCCGAGAGGCAGGTCTCTCTGCCGTGTTTCAGCCACACATTCACAACCATTTCGACAGTGGTTATGGGAGGAGAAGTAGAGGAAGTGGACGTGAAACAGGGGGGGAAATTATAATAATAGAAGAGGTTCCAGGGGTAAAGGCAACTACCGTGGAACTAATAATAATTATTTTCAAAATTCTGGAGTCCAAGGAGGTCAGAATAATTATTCGCAGGGTACGTCCCCGCAGAACCAAGGTAATGGCCAGCAGAACCAGAATAATGGACAACAGAACCAGAATAGAAACCCTTTTAAGAATCATAGAGATGCTAATGGACATCCGTTATGCATTATCTGCAACTCAAATCGGCATTTGAGTTATAATTGTCCTCTTCGAGGATCGACGAATCCGGGAAACTAAATACTCCCATAAGTAATGGTGCTCAGACTTATAGGAGTAAAGCAGACCCGGACTATTGTAGTTTAATAGACCTAGGCCCTCATTTACTTCATATAATCGTAAATGTAAATGGAATTATAGTAGTAGCTTTAGTTGATACGGGAGCTAGTTGTAGTTTGGTAAGTCCTAACCTTGTTCTCACTACTTTTAAAAGTAACCCTATGGAAATTAGAGGTTTAGGGGGTTCTCTTAATTTAACTACTTTATCGCTTCTTAAGGTATTTATAGGACAAGAACCATTTGAGGTTACAGCCTATGTGTATGAAAAATTAAATCGTCCGATATTGTTGGGACACACATTTTTATTGAAGGCCAAACCGCTGATCAATTACGGCAATTCGACTATTCAAATTGGATGTAATATAGTGTCATTTTGTTTAACGGAGGATGACGATAAAGCTGCGTTAGATATTCCTCATATATATACTATGCTCCATACGATTCCTAGAACCAAACCAATCGGCTGAAACGAT
>JAQFYM010006916.1:0-11068 GCA_034694785.1 Agrenia bidenticulata
ATAAGGTTTTTAAGCCCAACTTTTGCAAAAAACACTGACTACCCCCTGGCTCAAAAATTCCTGGGTACGCCACTGCCGTATAGTGTAAAGTGAGTGTATAGTAAATTCATATTTTTTAACATCTTAAATAGACATTATAAAGCTACAACTTCCATAAGTTAATGCAGATAAAGGTATTAAAATAAAAAAAAACAGGATTACAAGCGTTTAAGATACCAACAAACAACTTAAAAGTGTTAAAAATATATATTTTTACATGTAAACCCATAATAGTTTGCTACCCCCTTATCGGCACGCAAAATGCAAATGAATTTAAAAAATTTTAAAATGGGTTATCTATTACATTCCGTATGCGTTTTTCGTGCAAATAATGTTGGCATTGTTGAAATTATTAAAAACATAATTTATTTGTTTTATTACTAAGTAGAAAATGGTATGAAAGCATGACTATCAAATTGGTATATATTCTGTTACGAAATCGAAAAATTTTACAGTTATGTTGTATAGTTTGTAGAATAAACCTTTCGAATTTAATTTCGTTACGTTTGCCTCGTTAAATGTTTAATGCTTAGAACATAAAAATTTTGCGTTGTAACAATTCCTAACCCTAATTAAAATTATGTATGTAACTTGGATCTGTATTTGCTAGTCGCACAAAGAAATTTTTTTTTATTTATTGTAGTTTTATTTTAATATTTATGTGTTTTGCCTATTATTTTGTATCAAGCATACTATAACACGACAATGGTTTTAATAATGTAATTTCTATTTTTTTTTATTTTTTTTTCTGTTATATTTTTTGCATTTAGCTACAAGGTCACCCTTAACTTTTATGGAATAAAATATAGGAATACCAGTGCAGGTGGTTCTGGTAACATGATATTATATTCCTAAAATAGAATAGATCATAATATTAAAACAATATTTAAAAACACTATACAATGTATAGTAATATAACTATACACTTACTATATATAGAACTATACCGTATAACAAAAACTACGATCACTAACTTATATGTAACATAAAAATAATTTATAACAATTTTTCCTTTTAATCAGCAACAATCCCTGTTATAAGTTACAAAAAAACTTTAAATGCCTTTTGTTCGTATAAATTATTGATGTAAAAAAATGCGGGTAAATCATTTAAGTGCGAAATTTTATGCACTAAGAAACTTTAAAAACAAGATGCGATAACCTTGCAAAAACACATATTTTATTTTTGGCTTTTTTATAAAAACCGTCCTTAAAAGTGAATCCACGAGACTATAGACGATAATTACTTATTATTTAAATGCAACCTTTAAGATGACTATTTTTCGAAAAAAAACTTATTCTTTTTTGTTTAAAGTCTGCATATAAAAAAGAGGTTAATTATAGATTTAAATTAAAAAAATAAGCACAGCTTGTACTAAAATACCAATTTATAATGTAATAATAATAGATCTGATGTAAGTAAAACGATATATACTTTTTTGCAACAATTAAACACAAACCAAAAACTCGTACATGCTTTTTTTTTAGAACAGTAAGCAATCAATTTTTTTTTGATATAATTTCGGACGATGTGAAAAAAGAGTTTAATGATTAATAATAAAAAAATAATTACACAAAAGTGCGTTTATAACAAAATTTAATATTAAGAAAGGCGTTTATTTGCATTCAGTATACTGATAGGTATGTAAAGAACTAATTAGAAAACCTTTTAACAAAAAGTTTTATTTGTCATACATCCATAGCATAAATAAAATAAATGATCTTATACTGCTGCAAAAAACAGTATAGTGTCTAACATATAGATAATAGGCAATTAAAATATTTTTTAACCTATAAAAAAGATATCAAGATGAGAGAAACATTTCCTTTGGTATATTGATGAATTTAGAACACAAGAAACGTAAAAAACTGTCGCTTTACTAGAATAAGTTTTCCGAAATTTAGTTTATGATTTTAGATAGCAACAAAAATAGAACACATCTTAAGTAAAACAAATTTTTGTCCTTTTTTACTACCTAACTATTGAAAAATCTTTTTATTAAAAGATCTAGCTAATCTGTTTTTTTTTGATTTCGCGTAAAGTGACAAAACATTTCGTAACAAACAATTATGGAAATTCTATGCTTGTTGTTAAATTAAATTTTTACGTAGTTGGTATTTTTATACTACAAAAACATAGGTTTCTTTATTTTTATGTCTCTTTTAATGAAAAAATAAAATCTCGGCCAAAAAAATTAAATGTTTTCCTTAAGACAGAGGAATTTTAAATCATATTTTCAGTGCCCATTTTCCTTTTTTTTAATTCAATGTTAGGACATTTTATGCAAATTAAAATATACTCTTATAGAAATTTAATTTTTATTGATAAAATATATATATAGCAGTATAACTAATTATGAGTAGTATAAAAACCAGAAAAGCATACAAAAAGAAAATTTCTGCAGTGAATATGTCTTTGCTTATATTTCCATCCTTATATTTTTCAGATGTCTTTTATGTATTAATCGTTTGAACATTAAAACCCGCCGCATGTATATTCCACGAAATACTATACTAAAAAAAGACAACAAGTGTTTTATATAATAAAATCTAAAGCTGCATTGTGTTTTAATAGTTAAAAAAATATTTTGCTCAAAAAAGGAAATATTTAGAAAAAATTGCTTGTCGAAAATTAACACAAAGCTATGTTTGCTTCAATTTATGCAAATAAAAATAGAAAAACTAAACTAGCGTTGTGTATAAAAGTATGTGTCATTTAACATGTATGTCAATTTCGATATTTACAGGGTATGCAGGGTGCCCGCTGTAAGTTTAAACTCGATTTTTAAATTCAATAAAACAGTGTCGGCATAAAAAAAAAATTCACTGTGTATAAAAATTTAACTTACAAAATATTTTTCTTTAGATATTTTTAGAATTTTTAAAACGGTTTTTTAATAGAAAAATAGGAAAATCTGATAAAGACCAATTATAAAAAAAAGTTACTTCAAATAGAAAAAATATTACCAAAAACGTACAAAACAAAGATTTTTTGTTTAATACAGTCACAATAAAATGTGGGTAGGGTATTCTTTAAAAATTAAAATTTCTTAATAAGTTTTTAATTATTAACTGTAACGTGTACAACTGAAAAAATTGTTTGTATCATTTAAAGGGTTGTACTTTTCATAAAATTATCTAATTTTTGAAAAATAAACCTTATTAGACTACGAGCGGACACTTTGTGTGACACAGTTAATACATTTATACATATTTTCTCTTTATATATAAGAAGGTAAAAAAATTCACCTGTTTATATACACCTATGAGGAAAAACTATATTTTAAAATATAACAGATATACTTTAAAATTGCAGAAATAACAACTAAGCACATATGCATCTGTATATGTTTTTATAAAAATCTGTGTTCGCTATTATATTTTTTACGTTTTTATTGCGAAATTGTCCTTTTTGATAATAACAATACCATTAGAAGTTTTCATTATGTGATTAAATGCTGTAAAAGCTATAAAATATTTTTTTTTATGGCATCTAAAAAAAACTTAAAATCCGTTTAGAATATTACGTGTACCTATTATATAACATTATAAAGTAAAAAAAATTCGTTTTACGTTGGGATTTCAACTTGCCTGCACCGGTTTCACGTGTTTACAAAACAAGTCTACAAGTTATCCCGGGAACCCGGGAAACGAGATATTAAGAACTAGAGGGGATAGGAATACTAAATATAAAACCAAGATAATGACAGTTTTCATCAGTGAAATAAAAATTAATGCAAAGGTTTACATACCTAAAAGCAAACATAAAGTAAATATTAAAGCCAAAGTCAGGGTTTTGAACTGTGCCTGGTTTTACGAGTTGATTTTAGTGGTCTATTATAATATATTTTCAGAAAATACCTACAAGATGAACATAAAATAAAATATACAGATTTGACTTTTAAAAAAGCTGTTTTTTATGTATGAGAAAACCATTTCCAGTCACGTGGCATGCAATTATTACTTTAAAATGCATTTCTTATTTTTTTTTGATAGAAAATAAGCTTATATTCTATTTTTTTTTGGAAGATTTTTTTTTTGAAACCCGGCTATTTCTCTTCGCAGAGATGTCAAGTGAGAATTTGTATCCAGTCTACATGTTACATCAAAAATCGTCTAGCATTAAAAAGTGCCTATTCAGACACTATTCGATGACAAAAAGGTCTCCGTCAAGAAAGAATCTTAGTGTCATAAAGTGTATGGCCGGACACGTAATGACATTTAATGTGGCTTTTAGTCAAAAAGTTACCTCTCTATAAATAAAGGGTTTGACATTTATGTCAGCTTTATTTTGCACAGTGAGACTGAAAACAATCAAACTTATACTTTATGAGGAAAACAATCGAGTTATATTTTTTTCAAACAAAAATAAACTAAATCAGGCAAATTTGCATTAAAAAATTTTCTTTAAATACAAAATGGTTACAAGAAGAAAACAAAAAATAGAATAAAAAGTTAGTATGATATGAATCTGAAAAATCAATTTCATTGTTACTGTGAGTTCGTGTACTTTCTTATATTATTGTTCTATATACATAAATTTTGAAATGCGTAAAAAAAGAAAAACTAATATGTATTAGTTATTAAAAAAGCTATCTTATGTACAAAAACATGATAAAAAGCAAAACTGAATTACACTTACAGAAACACGTGGTAATTTGTTTGCCTGTGTGTTTTTTTGTGGCTCATAAAAACGTTTTCTTGTAATACTTATTGCGTAACTGGTTTTTAAGTGTTTTCCGCAAAAAAAGTACATAAAAATTGTAGCTAAATATTTTTTATTTTTTTGTGTAAAATATTTGGCTTTAGAATTTCATATGTTAGTTATTAAGCAACATAATTACTGTTGATGGACACTTAGGTAACATAAAAAAAAACATGGGCAAAAGGCTTTTTTGTTTTCAATATCTACATTTCGATATTGATAAGTGTATATATCAATTAATTGAATCATAAAAGAAGTTTTTAAAAAAGAATGTTTGGTATAGTTTTATTATTGAACCCTGTTTTGTGTTATTTTTACAATTTAAATTATATTTTAAGTCTATTCACATAACAAAAAAATTGCCGTATGTATATATTACTCATAAATATATGTTAAGGCATAATTATTTTGTTACTTCTGCCTTTTTTCTTTTTTTTGTAAAGAGGAACTGTACAAAACGCAATATTTTTTATGTTTGATTTAGGTTTACAACGACTAATGAAACATGTGTAGTTTTCTATACAAAAAGACAATTTTTATCTTTGTCAAGGGTAAACAATCACATTGAAAAAATTTAAACCCCGCAATATTTACATATGGAATACATTTTGACAAAAGACCAAAATTTCACGAGTAGTTGGTAGCTTGACCAGAACGATTTTGAAGGCGGACACTTTTTAAACAGAGAAGCATACACTTGACCTAGAAAAGCTATTTTATATTATTTCTGTACGTAACGCATATAATTAATTGTGCACCTTACAGTTGAGGCATATATCTACAACAAAATTATAGTGTAAGTATTTTTATATTTTTCAATTCGTTAAAACAAGCTAGTTTTATTATAAGCGGTTCATAAATTGAAAAAATAATATCACAAATTATAACAACAGTCAATTGTGTATGGGATAAATAAAAGGCCTGTTCCGTAGATAATACAAAAATTAACAATAGTTTTAGGATCCTAATCCCAGTATTTAGAACCCATAGATGGTTCAATTTACTTTACTTGATGCAAGGTATTAGCAAAAAAATGACTGACCGGTATGTATTGAATTTTGAATTTTATTTTACTGTACAATGTATTACCCATATGAGTATTAACGAAAACCCAAAAAAAATAAGGCTCTACGACTTGTTTACAAAAAAAAGAAAAATTTATTTATGCTTGTAATTTATTTTCATTCACATTTTTTTAAGCCTAAAAAAATTCAGTAAATTTTACTCGAGAAGATAAAATATCAGGACAACAATGGGTATATGCAGGGAGTCCGCTCGAAGTTTACACAGCATATTTTATCATGTGATACAAAGAATTTAAATGGAAAAATAGAACCCTTTAACCTATACAAAATAAAATATTTCTCAGTTGTACACGTTGCAGTTGTATGTGATAAAACAGTTAAAGTGCTTAAAAATTACGAAAAGAATACCCCTAACCACATTTTTACGTAAATGCATTTTTCATTATAGACACTTTTAGTATTGTACGTTTTGGGTTAACATTTTTCTATTGGAAGTACCTTTTTATTGGTAATTGATTTTTTGCGATTCTGTCCTAGTTTTCTGAAAAAGAACTAAAAAAATGTTTCCAAAAAAAAACAAAATGGTACATGATTGTGATGTACATTTTGCGCTACTGTGCATTTTTATTTTTTGTGCCGACAGTTTTATTATTTATTTACAAAAACGTGTTCAAACTTAGAGCAGACACCCAAATTATACTTTAATACATTTTAAAATATAAAAAATAATTATATGCAATAAATATAATTTATAAAAATTACATAACTTTTTTTTACCGCACAAAAAACCGCAAACCACGCGTGCATGCGGCCCGTCGTAGCATACTAGTTATTACGGTAAATGGCTTGCAAAACATTTTCCAGGTGCCTGTTGTAAATAAACGACAAATTCAAATTCAAATCCAAGATCAATATTTGTATTCGAATTTTTTTTTTTTTGGTTTTCTATATTTGATATTTTTCGATATATTTTTTTTATACTCAAGATATGTGTTTTAAAATATAAATCAGATTACAAGGTAAGTGCATATTATTTATATACCCCGTGTAACTCACCCCTGTATGCGTATCTTTTGTGTCTCTTCTGACCTAACAAGTTCTTGTGACCAGGTTCGAAATGCTAGGAGAGTCAGAAGGAGTTCTAGCCCCCCACAGATTTTTGCCCCTCTTCTGCAGACGAGGCTAGGACCTCCTTAAAATTTTTTGTATATGTTAAACGCGAGACTTTTGTTTTTCCATTTCTTTCTTAAAAAACATTTTTTTGATATGTTTAAACATTTTTCTGTATACGCTTATTTACATATACTTACTTTTTTGTAATGTAGTATATTTTTACACAAAAAATACTTTTTTGGGGGTCATGTGCTACTTTGAATGTAGAACCTGCCTATTGTTTGTAAAACAATACCTGAAAAAATGCAAAAGCAACTCTGACAAGCATTTTATAGACGTTTTTAAATAGTCTTTTTTTTCTAGCTATAACTAACTTGCAATATTTTGGCATTTACTGTCATTATACATATTATGTCTGCTTGAACTCCGTTGATATATATATAGAATAATACAAACATTTGCAAAAACACGCTACAGGAATATTTGCTACACAAATGCATCATAACTCGTACTAAGTGCAAAAAAACACTATTAAATGAATGATATATAACATTTGCTGTCATTCTGATATAAAATATCAAAATAAAACGCAAAGCGCAAAAACAGCAAAAATGTCACAAACCCAATAATGGAAAAATAAACTAAAAAAAAGTTATTTTTAAAAACTTTTCAAAACCACTATTTATGTAATAAAAGTCGAAATTTTCATATTTATATATGTTTTATGTACTAATTTATATTTTTTTTTTGTATATGTATTGTCTTTGTTTCTCCGGAAATAACTTGCCGAAAACGATAATAGCCGTATACAATACAAAACGTTCGATGGCAGCCTTACACCCGAATAAAAAACAAAGTTTGTTTTAATGATGTCATTATTACATATTTTTTTAGTGTTAAGTGTTCATAAACTTGTATTTTTCAATCCAAAATTGTTTATCATCAAACGAAATGCCTAGTTACGGTTTGCTACGTTTTTTTCTGCCAGTAAATTTTAAATTATATCTCAACCAGCGGTTATCAAGTTTTGCCAGCAATATAAAAGGAAAATAGTTACTATAGTATTAAGTAAAAATTGTAAGCAAGTTTTTACTTTTGATTTTGCTTTGTTTTGTCAAAAGAATTAGTTGTCCAAAACACTTAAAAATATATATTTATATATCGTTGAGTTTCCATTGTATAAAAGGTTTTTTAATTCCTTTTGCCGCATGGCATTCATGTTATTGTTTGTTTAAGGTAAAATATTTGCACGTGAAAAAACCTTAAACGTTGCATATATAAAATACATCTATTATATTTGCACTTTTTACAGTTTATAGATCTTTTTATAAATTATTTTTTCAACGTAAGCGCACAGGTCCAGATACCACGGCTAGTCAAAAGTTACATACAAATATCAGCGCGAAAAAAAGCTGCTTCCGCATTATCAGAAATTTTAAACTATTTTAGCGCTACATGCCAAAAGTTACGTGTTGGTTAAACAAGGTTGAATCTGCAGCTATTAGATAGATTTTATAAACTAACTGTGCAAAATTTACTAAAATAAAAGCTAATGTTTCGTTAATTTTATGCGATTGTACTGTTAAATTTCATAATATATGTTTATATGTTTTTTAAACCCATACGTAAAACACGGCTATCCCAATAGTTGTTTTAACCGCCCCCATTTGTCTATTCAGGTGCTTTCCTATAATATAAATTGTCTTAATAAAGTATACGCCTTTTTATCTTTACTACATAGATTATTTTAAATGCGGCATTTTTACCAGGATTGGTTATGATGATTATTCTAAAAACATTTAATCTGTATACGTCCGATATTTAAGTCTTGTATTGCTTGTAATGCCTGGAAGAACTTTGACAAATACTGGCAAAAACCTAAAAACAATTTCGTTCTAATCATTCTTGTATTTAAACCAAATTTTTTTACGTAACACACATTGTATTGTAGGAACTCTGCTACAAACCAGCAGATTTACGTTTTTGAACTTCCCATTTTTTCTGCTTAAGTTCGTACTGTTTTTTTATACTTTTGCTCACTAGTATATTACGTTAAAAAATTTTAAAACGAGCTTTGTCTGACGATGATAAGCATTTTTTTGACATCTAAAACTATTTGATCTAGGTTTTTTGATACGGGTTGTACATACATGCATTTGGTTGTATAGATTTTATCAATTTTTATGTCACTATACATAAGTTTTCAAAATGTATGCCGATAAGTAATTTCAAGATCACAACTTTATTACATTCTTTTAAAGTCCTAAATATACGTAGAAACCAACGAAACAGCCGCTTTTTGTATAAAAAAAAGCAGAATTATTTTATGTTAAACTCGTACAACTTTAAAAAAAAATAAGACCGCTGCTTCCGTACGCCATTTAAAAACGAAAAGTAACTTTTCACATGGCCAATATTCTTGCTATGTCACCTTAAACAAATTTTTTCCATTAACTTACATATTTTACGCATCTTTATTCTACCGCCAATTATATGATTTGTGTTTATATTGCATTCTATGCACAATGTCTATTTTGACTTTACGTTGCGGTACAAATTTTCTCCAGGCGGTATAAAAAGGTTTTTTATGCTACAGAGCCATAAAAAATATGCCAAAAATATGTATATTTTTACAAAAAACAACCCGCCAATATATAATTATAGTCTATACACTTTTTTTGGCCTTCATGTAAAAAAACAAAATATTTACTTACACAGAAAGGGCATAGAGTATTGCACTTGCCTCAGTTTTAAAGTCGGAATTACAAAAGAAAAGCATCAAATTCTTTACCAAATATTAGCTGTATTATATATCAGGTGTAAAAATGATAACACTTTAACACAAAGTTTGCGTATCATTTTTGTTTTTTAGTCATTGTATTTTTAATAGAAGAAAAAGTCACAGAACAATATAAATTTTTGTTTTCAAGACATGTTTTTCTTTAAAGTAACATTATGAAAAATTTACTTTTTGCCACTTTGCTTGTATCAAATGGCAAAAAAAAACAAAAAAGTCAGTGCTTAATAGCTTTTCTAATATGACATGTCGGTTTTTAAAAACGGCATAAAAAACATTAGAATATTTATTTAGTGTCTGTGTTATATCTGCTTTGTATTTGAAATTAGCCTGAGGTGCAGCACATATAAAATACGCTTTTATGTTATCACCATTGCAATACAAAATATATAATTGGATTACAAAATGCTGCGCACAAAATAAAGAACTCATTGTGTTTAAATAGACAATGTTTTTAAATAATTAAACAAAATTTTTGCAGTAGTGCTAACTATCCAAAAATAAAAATTCAACAAGCCACCCTAGATTTTTTTTGGAGATCATCCTTGCCTGTGACTAGGCATTTTTTATTTAGTATCAACTTCTTTTATATATGAATTATATATAGTTGTTTTGTATTGAAGAACTAATGCCATATTTGCACTTCCGCTAACTTCAAGACTTCTCCTTTACTGCAATTGTTGCCGAATCCCAAAATTTCCGCAATATTTTACTACAAATTTTTGCAGACTTACTCTCTTCAAACTTCTTTTATATAATAAAAAATATTCTATGTCACAGCCTCTTTTGGTGTATCATATTAAACTTATAAGTTTATTGTTATAAATCGCTATAATTTCAATAAGTTTTTTATCGATATAATCTTTTATGTTTTTGCAAAATATCTTTTCGCATTTTTTATCTTATGGTTTTATTCGTCTATACAGCCCTTCTGTTTCTGATGCTGTTTGCCAAAGGTACAGTTCAATATTAGTTAAAATGCAATGAATAGCGGCATGATTATGTAACTTTTTTATTATTCGTTGCTTTTTTTTGTGGTTACTAATTGATTACGACCTTTTCTATCGTTTTATCAACAGCTGTTTTATCCTTTTAGCTTGTTTATTCAACAGCCCTATGCGTATCGTATGTAGTAATCCATTTAAATAAAAATATATGTTTTCTGTTTCTCTAAAATATTGGTTGTCCGATAAAAAGTTTTTGCTTTTAATGTTTTTTTTGCCTACCCCTCTTGATGAATTAATTTGAAGTACAGCCAAAATATTTTAATAAGAACGATTAATGTATTAGTATTCTAAAAGATCACGAAATATTTTTAAAAAAGTCCATATACATGTAAAGACTACAAGAAACCACAAGCGATTGTAAAAGACGAACAAAAACACAGTAT
>JAQFYM010006917.1:0-11068 GCA_034694785.1 Agrenia bidenticulata
TTAATTTTTTAATACTTATATTTTTAATAAATCATGTGAAACGAATAAATAACTACATATAACGGCACATTGATAGCTGCTTCATAATTCTTGGTAAAAGTATTATCCGGTGGTTTGCATAAAAACAAAGACATCTTAATTTTGTAAAAAAAATTGTAAAATCCGTATAAAAAGTTTTTCGGAATTTTTTAAAATTTATAAATTGTAGTTTTCATAATTATAGTAAAAAATACATGTATACCGTTAAGTTTACATTTTTTTTGTAGTGTACCTGTAACGTCAATCATTGGCCGCCTCTGCCTAGATCTTATGTTTTTTTTGGATACAAACGCACTTTTAGACTGTAAAACATAGCGCAAATAAAATAACATACAACACAATTATTTGCAGTATTTAATTAACGTTAATCTGTATAACTTTTAACATATAATGATCTGTGTCATTTTTATGACCATTGTCCATTATTAAAAATATTTTACATATTTTATGATTTTTTTTGTAATAAAGGGTATATTTAGAACACAGTTAAACCCATAAGTGCACTTTTTCATATTTATACTAGTTTAATTTTTTTACTTTAGTAGGATATATTTACAGATGTTTTTTTTTTCAAAATAAAAATCATATACTTTTGACTTTAAAAATCTGTACATGTCATTTTTAATCTAACAAAAACTTTGGGTGTTGACGCATAAAAACTATAAAATACTTTATGTTGAGAAAATATTGTTTTTTTTATAAAGAAGCTACTTAAAAAATACGTTTAGTGACAAAAAATATAGCTATCCCGCGATTATATTACAATAAAAAGCAAATAACTTGATCTATTTGTAAATATCAATTGCCAATTTAATATAAAAATACATGTAAATTTAGATTTGGGTTTTTTTTTATTCAAAACTTTACTTTTAGAGGCATTATAAAAGTTTTAAACGCTTAAATAACGAATTTAGAAAATAGTATCGTTAAAAATAGCAGAAGAACGTTACAAAAAATACAGAAGTTCTGCTTTTTGCTTTTAACCAGTGCGTCCTAGAGGTGTCTTCAAAAAGAACATTTACAAAACATGCCGGCATCAAGGCTTCTGAATATTGTTTGGCCATATTATGGCAAGGGAAAAATATTTTCCTCCATAATGGCCATATATGGAAGAAAAAAAGCAGAAATATCGTTTAATGAACTGAATTTTTTTTATATTAATACATAACACGTAGTATAATGCCAGGAGTCCGCTCTAGATTTGCACTTTTAATTGTGTCAAATTATCTTACGGAGTAATGGCTTCATAAAAATTAAAAAAAAATAAATTAAAAAAAAACATAAACACATAAGATATGGCTTGCATTGATAAACTTTTTACAGAAATTTTTTAATAATTTTGCCTTAAAATGTGAAGACATTTTACTAGTGATCAAATATGAATTTTATCACGAACCAATGCAAAAATACGTATTAAAAAGAGAAGATATATTTTTTTTACTGCTTTTAAAACTTTAAAATGCACCTTAAAATATTTAATTATCCATATTTATATAAAACAAAGATAAAGATGAATATTTACAATAAAAATAATATTAAATGCAATCCACGTGAAAATGTATTCTAAGGCTACTAATATGTAAAATTGCAATTATCATATATAAATTACACGCAGATGTTTTGCAACTATATTTTATCGTTTTTCATTACACAACTATTGCACCAAAATATTATAAAAGAAAAAATTTTAATAATCTTACTTTTAACTTACTTTTTTTTGCAATCAAATACAAAAGTAAATATACAAATAATAGCTTTTACATTATTCTGACTATTTTAGTATATTACATAGAGGTATTTTATGACGAAAAATATGGGTTTTACATAGTTATACTTGTCTTGGATGTAAAATCAAGAGGTTTTGACATTTATTCATGAAAAATAGTATTTATAGACTTTAAATGTTATTTATATTAAAAAAAGTGTATTTTTATAACTTAATATACACGAAAATTAAAAAAAAATGTCGCGGTAACTTTTGTTGTCAAATATTCACGAAAAATATGGATATGCAAAAAATAAAAAAAGTTATTATCCCTCATATCTAGCATATATTTTATGGCCACATATGGATATGGATTTAAGTATTTTAAAAGCACTAAGTGACCATAAAAAGAAAATTTGAAAAAAAGGTAAATGCAAAATTAATATGCTATTTACACACATGAACTTATACTTGTTTTCATACAGGATTTTATACATCTCTAACCCCACCCCCCAAAAAAATTTACGAGGTGGATTTTAAACCCTTAAGGAAACCCTTTTTCTAAGCTTATCACAAAAAGGATATTAATTGCTGCTTTATATTTTCACAATACTTGAAATATGAGTAGGATGCAGTGTTTTGCCTGTATTTATATATACGTTGTCATATGTAAGTTTGGTTGATTTACATAAGTTAATAGAGTTATACTTTTTTGATGTAATACAAGACATATATTATTTTGAGATACGCACAAAAAAGTGAAAGAAAACCAAAAAAACACGTTTACAGTGTGAAAAAAAATACAAACTGCCGTGTATGTTTTTTTTTGTGTCCATATGCAACAGGAAAAGATAAACGAACCAGTAAATTGCGATATATATCCACATTTGAATAAAAGAACAAAAGAAAAAAAAATGTTTCAGTAAGTATGAAAATATTAGTAAGAAACCTAATCTGTTTTATTTGGTTTTTTCTTTTGTTATATTGCCGACTTTATGCATGAGTATAGGTCAATTTTGTAAAAGGGATACATTTTAAAGCCAACAAATTGCTATTTATATGTATTCAAGGTTTTTTATCTTTTTAAAAAATGCTAATGATTATATTTAGCAAAAACCTACTCATGCAACCATAGATAGTGATATACATAAATTAAGTGTGGTAAATAGCGTAATAGATAATTACTTACAGTATAACTAATTTTTTATAAAAACCGTTGTTATATTTTTGGTAGCCAAAAAATAAACTGTTTTGCAACAGTTAATTTATGTCTAGTGTGTTTATTTATCTTTTTATTTTATATTTTTAGCAACTCAAACGTAGATATCTTATATACGTGACAAGATTTTACGTTTATTTTTAAACAACCTCTTGTGTTATACGCTAGGTATATACATAGTTATAAGTATTTTCAAAGTATAATTTTTTTCTTTTTCTGTATAGTGCAAGCATTTTACTTCTTTGCGCGCAAAACAACAACAATTAACACTTTGGTATACATAAAACAATAATCATGTTTTTTTTTTCGGAAATATATATGTTGGTTTATTATATATACAATATATATGAAGAAAAAGAATCTTAGATTATAAAAACGGGCCAATTTATCTTTGTTTTCATAAAACCCATGTGCAAACATTTACATAATGGCTGCTGTTCCATACTGGTACAGTTTTTTATATTACATTATTTGACTCCTTATTGCGCACATCAAAAACTTTAAACAGTGACTTTGCGGATAATAAACAATATATTTATATTTTTTTTATTTTCACATAGTATATTTTTTTGTCTCGTATAAAAACTATTGCAAATCCTGCTTCTATAATCTTAAAAAAAATACGTGTAATTTTGTTTTAGCCGAATTCGAAAAAGTATTTCATAATATAGAGAACGGTTTACTTATGAGTAATTAAGTCTATAAACACTGTCTGCGTAATCTTGACCTAATCAGCAGACCTTTGTACTTTTTGAATTCTTTACATTTTTTCCCAGTTTTACAATTTTATCTTTTTTTATAATTTCGAATATTTTAAAAAAAATTTTAAATTTTGTTTTTGTTTTTGTCTAGATAAATTATAAGTGCAGACCCTTATAACTTAAACCGAAAATTCATGAAATCAAAATTTCACTAAACACAACAATTATTACCGACCTAAAACGCTTTTTTCCGGGCTTTTTTTTCTTTAGTGACTTTGTGATTTCCTTAGAAAAAGTCGCTACGTATAAAAAAAGTTTCTTTATTAGTTTGCATATAACTATAGTCACTTATAAAGAGTTCCCTTTAATGGCAGAACAAAAACAATAGAAAACAATAATAAGAGATGTAATATTCATATTAATTTTTTTTTGCCTTTAAGATGCATCCAAAAGCCTCTTTTAAACCAATAATCAAGACATTTATAAAGACATCATACACAGGCCTATAAAGTGCCAGCTATACTCAAAACTACTTTATTTGATCTCTTAAGTGCCAAAAGTTTATAAAAAACTAAAATTAATATAAAATGTAAAAAATAAAAATAATAGCCAAAAAATTTAAACTTATTTTGTTAGCTAAAGACTCTTTAACCAATCTTAAATTCAGATTGTATATGCGTATGTCTTTGTCTTCTTAAAATCCTAACATGATTTGATATTACGTCTATTTAACATAAAAAGTATTTAATAATTTTGAATTAGAAAACAAAAAATGTCCAGCCAAACCGCTTCGCTTATTAGTATAATACATTGCTAAAGCAATTGCGACAGAATTTTATGTCGCCCTTATTATTTTTAGTATAATATTTATAAAAAACATTTTTCACTGATTTTTAAGTAAAATTTAAACCTAAAGGAAATGATTTATATGTTGGTGTTACGTTTTAAAATTCGTCGACATATCTCGCTATGTAATTTGGCCTTTCCAGCGTAACGGGACAAATGTTTACGCACGCCTTTAATTATAACATTTAAAAAAACAAAAACATTAATTTAAGAATAAAAAAAAATAATTACTTTTAAGCATAATAACTTGTTTTTATGCAGTTATATTCAACAAAAAATATGTTTAATCTTATAAATGTAATTTTGTGTATTATTTGTGTTGAATAACACGCCAAAGAAAAACAAAAACTTGCGAAAAGATGTTATGCAAAAAAATACAAATATGGACATACAAAAACCTCTGTAATATAAAATACAGACAAACGTATAAACACAAATTTTTTTGTACTTTTATGTTGTAGTTATACGTATTTACAATAAAAAATGTATTTAAAGAACTTATAAATGCAATTTATAGCACTAGATGTAAATGTACTACTATTTAAGTAGCGTAGAAAGCTTTTTTATATATATTTTCTTTGCCTGTGTCTTGCATGGCCACATTAACTACCAATCTGGAAAAGGTTGAGTAAAGTTTTGAAATTTAAAATCGCAAAAATATCTACTGGGGTATACACCTAGCGGGTGTTATTAAAAGTGGGCCAATAAAAAAGCGGCCCCTATTGTGCAAAAAACTAAAAAATATGTTGACATATGAGCATATACAAATATACAAATATAAAAACATAAATTTTTTTTTTTACTGGTAACATAATTTAATAAAAAAAATTCTGGTTTTCCCTCAATTTTTGACGTTCAATTTTCTTGGGCGCCGCCCTTCGTTGCCCGTTCCCGCCCCTCCCAGCTAATAAAAAACCGTCTTTGGGTATACATATTTTTTTTAGTTAACTTAAATGATTTGGATTTTGTCAATAACAACATAGATAAACCTAAATTTGTATTGTACTATTTTTTTGCATACAAATAGAAAAAGAACGTAGATTTCTATTGTGGTTATATAACAAAATTAATTAATACAATATTTCGTTTTTATTTTATTTAAAATTTTGAATATTAATATTTTTTTTTGCATTGCAGTAATGACTGTATTTATGGTTTTTTTTATATTGCAGATACATATATTTGACCTTTTCGAAATTTATATTCTCCCTGTAGTTTAAGTTTGTAAAAACACGGGTTCTAACTGCGTAAACATTTAGCAAGCCACATTATTCTTGTTTTTTTATTTCCGTGATACCTTACAAATCGGCAAATTTTAGCCTAAAAAAACTGATGCCGACTGTAAATCACTTTATACAATTTATAAAGGATTTATTAGATTACATTGCTTTAAAAATTTAAAAAATAAAGACGGAAATCGATAACGATGTCTTTTATATATATTTCTTGTGAGAAGGGGTAAAACTGTTTATAATTACAAAACTGATTTTTTAAAAGGTCTTTTTTCGTATTTGTGTAAAATTGTAAATTTCGTAGAAATCTAAAATTATAAGAGGCCTGCTAATCAGCAATTTACAAGGTTCATTGAAAACGCAAATGTAGGAAAGAATCCATTGTTAATAATTTACAAATTTTATTCTCCATTTTTATATAAAATCCACTTGAAATGTAACACACCTTTAAAAATGCTTTGTTAATATATCTGTATAAAAAAATTACTAATATAGAAAAATTTGTTTTTTTTTGAACAGGTATAACTTCTATTTTACCTTTTTTTCTAAAATTATAGTAATATTGCTTTTTTATGTTTTCTGTATTTTTTGCATAGATTTATCATTAATTTTACGATGGCCTTGTTAAAAAATGCTTTTAAAAAAAAAAACATATTTTAAATATTTTTAAAAAATACATTTTATATAACATCGTTTTTATATTCTTTTTAGAATAATTTATGCAATGAAGCTGATAACATATGATATATTTTAGTTTAATAAGTTATGTAATCTGTTTTCCATTTTTTGAATATTTTTGCTTTTGTATTTATGAGTGTAAAATTTAAGAATAGACAACTAAAAAATAGATATTAAATATTCTCAAAATGTAGAAGTTTTCCGAAAAAAAAACCAAGTCAGTTTTCTGCCACACTTATCATCAATCTTCTAATGAACTATATGTAATAATTTATAATTTTTTTTACAATACAAATTTATATCTGCTCTACTCTTTTGTAACTGCACGCTGTCATTTTTTACAAAAAATGCTGATAAGCATATTTTGTATAAATATACAGTAAGCATATTACTAATTTGGGCTTATTTTTAATTGCTACACCTCACAAAAACGTTTTTTTAGAGCATTTAACACGAGTCAGCAAACGATCAATACGTATACAATCTTTTGATACCGCATATTTTAATGCCATATTAATTGCAAAAAACTTAATTTAATTCTATAAGATAAAAGTTTTTATCTATTTCTATCGGAATCAATGACTCACACGAAGCCTGAATTTTTGTAATTCAGATTATTTCAATAACATATAATCTGCATACTTATACTTAGAAAAAAAAACTAAAACAGATCATCATAAAATCATGTTGTATTTAAGGCATTTTTTTTTATATTCGGATTTCGAATTTACCAAATAATACAAATAAAAGAATTATCGTTAGAAAAATGCTCTTATATAATACGCACGTATTTTACAAAATTATGCACAGTGCAGTATTTTTACTTTTATTCGTAGTCTTCATATTTCGTTAATTCTTCTTATAACTTTAACTAGGTAAATTGCATACTTCAGACTATCCGTAGCTGTATTTATAAGTAATGAAAACAACCCCACGTGCAAAACTTTTTTTTTATGTAAATAAAGCACTGTATGTACAAAGCAAAGCAATAAAAAAGATATTGTTACTTTAACACATATAATTTTATATAATAAAACCCGTATAAAAAAACTTGAACTTTGTGTTTTTAGATAGATAAACTATCCTTTAAAACACAAGCAATATAAAAACCTAGACACATATTCAAGTATGTTTGTACATTAATAGACGGTTTCATCATGCAATTTCAGACATCAAAAGTATATTTATATTATTCTGTTCATATATAAACCGATAGAGAATTATAGTACCAATTATTTTGCACGGTTATAGTTTCCTGTTGTATTTTTGACCCGCATAAATTGCAACTAAAAAGGTTATTACATTTTTTGATTGATAAAAATAGCTTTAAGATGCATATTGATAGATAAGATGTAATATTTGTATGATAAATACAAACACAATTACACAACATGAACGTATGATAAAATACGAAAAACATAGCATAAATAAATTACGAATTTAGTCAAACATTACAACAAAAAAATTTATTTTGCAGTAGAAGATTGCAACTTTTGTTCATTAAAACAACAAAATAATATTTTCTATGACTTACATAAAAAAGTTTTTTTTTGCTTATATTTTGTAAAGGATCTTACTCGAAAAATAACTACAAATATTAGTGAATAAAAGATGTGATGCAATAAAATAATGGAAACATAACCTACGAAACTATTAAATTAAATTAATAGTATATTCTGAACGTTACAATCAGTGTTCAATTATATCTTTTTAGTTATTTATATACAACAATTTTGTATTTTTTCTTGCAATTTACGTCAATTATACATTATAAAAAAAGTTTTAATAGCCTGCGTGTAAACGCTTATATTATTGCAGGCTAATGCAAAAAATTACAAAATGAATTATTATTATAATAATTTGCATCACATAAACAAACATATTTTTTTTTTAGATTGTTTTAGTAATTCTATTGTATTTTTTTACCTACAAAACATTAAGGGCGTAATTTTTGGCGTTTTTATAACACGTTTTATGTTAAAAAGTTTTACATCATAGCACGGTTGTGTCGTTATATAAAAAAAAGTTTTTCGAAAACCGTTTTTTTTGATCTGTGTATTTTTGTAATAAAGTTTTCTATAAAACGTTTATCAAAAGTTTTCGTGTGTTTAGCAACCTGTACTTTTATAAAACATAATTAAACAACCATTTGCAAAACGTGTATTTAAATAAAATAAAAACAGTTTTATGTAAACTTTTAACAAACCCGTTTTTTATTTGTGTATTTTTAAACAACCATACAAAATTCCCACAATAAGCAAACACGTGTATTTTCGAACTAGAAATTTACATAATTTTAATGACTATACTTTTTTTTTTTTGATATTGAACTTAATATATTGTTATTAATATATTTCAACAAATAAGACATATATAAGAATTGTGATTGGATTTATCACAGATGATTAGCAAAATATTTTAGAATGTGTAGTTTTGTACTATATAAAGAACTTCTAGCAACGCATGGTAACATTTAGATTACAACGAGAAGCGCCTTTAGTATTTTTAGAATATCTAAAAATTGATTTTTACTTAGCGAATATTTTCTACGGATGACTGCTGTAACTGACCATACGTGCTAGATGCACTTTATATCCAAAGCTTTAGATTTATTTATATAAAAGATATTGTATGCATTAGGCGTAATTTCTTGGCACAAAATACTACGATACGCCTGAAGTGTAATACTGTTGGCTAAAGTAATACAGTTATAACAACTCGTAAATTGTTACATAATGCCTTTTTTATTTGTTTTTATTTTTGTTTAGATTTAAGATTTTAAGAGAAAGTCGGGCTGTTTAAAAGGAACTCCCATATGCAGAATTCCGGGTGTATAAGAGCAATCGATGGAACGAATGTGCCGATTCGAGTGTATAAAAATGAAAAAGAGGCATATCGTATCGGAAGGAATTCATATCAACGAATGTATTTATAGCCTTTGATTTACAACATAAGATTTGGGCGTATCTGGAATAGAATAAGTTCACACACTGGTATTGTACTGCGGATGTTATACTTTTTAAATTTTTATTCACCAATTCCCAAAAACAAATTTTTGTAGGTGATGCAGAAAACCCGTTATGAAAACGAATTCTGACGCCGTACAGAAGTGTGGATATTATCGTAAGGTTCATGATTATCGATTGAGGCCAGAAACGAAACAGAATTATATAATATCAGACGCCAAGACTAGGTGTAGTAGTTGATCTTACTATTGGAGGACTATAAAGAAGATGGACAAATTTTATGAGATAAAAATGAGGTGTTAGACAAAAGTCCAATTGATAAGTCAATATTTTCATGTTGCTATTTACATAATTTTCTGTTAGATAACAATGACTTTATTGATGAATCTGCAATGAGAACAAATTTTGGAAAATAAAATTGAGCAAGAAATTATGCAAGGAAAATGAAAATAAAAAAAGTTTCAATGTAGATAAATATTGGTACTATGGAATAGTAAGAGATATGTGGGCAGACTCTAGTAGAACGATTTACCCCATACAATTAAATTAACCTGCAAAAGGTAAAAATATTAACTCAAAATTGCGTCCTAGCGTATTGAATACCATACAATCAAATGCAAGATACACAATCCTTCAGTAAATATTCTAACCTTACAAAAAAAATTATAACATAATAAATACAGATTAATATTGTCTTTTAATTATAAATAATGTGTTTTAATATACTAGTTTAAAAAAACAGTTAGCAGTTTTAAAAACTTTGCATAAAATTTATGTAGTTTTTTAGAATAATTTACGTAATTTTTTTTTTTTTGGTTTACATTATGGGTGTGTATTTTTTTTGTTCCATGGAACATTTTTTGTTATAATCAGGTCAATATTTTATCCATGGATGAAAATAGTACTATGGATAGTATGTATTATAAAAGTATGTATTTTTTTCTTCCATGGACAATTTCTCCCATAAAATTTTTCACATCCCATAAATTCCAGTGGATAATAAATCTTCTACAAAAAAAGTACCCCCTATGAAGGAGAAAAAGTCTACAGTGGATATAGTGAATCAAATTGTCGTCACAAGAAACAGTGAAATATGGAGAAAGAGATTGAATGACAAGAAAAGCAATGCCTTTGCACATAAATCATTATGGAAAGAGCTTGTTAGTAAATTTAAGTAAAACTTGACCGCCGAAACGCCTAAACGAAATATAATACTTATGCAAAGACTACCGGAAAACATCATTTTAATAAAGAAGACCAGGCAAAAAAAATAAGTGGAAGTATTAGGACATAATGGGAGAGTCATGTACGGAAGGAAAGAAAAAAATTCCCAACAGTGCTTTAGATATGATAAATGATGTAAAAACCCACACGAACACGTTAATTAATTAACAAGAGAAGAATGATGAGACAAAAATGAATACATACAAATAACAAGGAGAGCAAGAAATGAAGGAACAGTGCAATTAAAAAAGTTAACATCATGGACAGAGTTTTAATCTGGATTGTTTTTTTCATGGGCAAAAAAAAATGAGCTAAAACAACAAAAATATATTTTTTTATTTTTATGCAAAAAATTCTAAAAAAATTCAAAAAATACAAATTTTATAAAAGTATAATTTTCGGGTGGTTTTGTGAGCCCCAAAAACGGACCCCCCCCCCTTAAATTCAGGGAAGAGTTT
>JAQFYM010006918.1:0-11067 GCA_034694785.1 Agrenia bidenticulata
TATTATAACTCGTATACGCAAATTAAATCTATAGTATTATTTCGACGCAAATATAAATACTGAGCCTGAATAAAATGTAATGCTTGTATAAATAAAAAAATAATAATAATAGGGATTTTTATGAGAAAAATTGTAAATTAAGTTACTTTTTGCATAATATTGTGTACCACGCGCACAAATTTGACCAATCACTGCGGCCAAAGAAACAAAATTATGTTTTACAATCAAAATTGTTACATATGTTTAGTTCATGCTTTATAGCGTGAAAAAAAAGCAACCGCTTAATATAAGAAGCCAAAAATTAAAAATAAAAAAAATATCATAGCTAGTTTTATTTCATAATACAATGCTGTAAATAAAAGAAATGGTGTAAGATATGTATAAATAAGTAGTATTTGTTTACAACAACACTATTTGACAACAAGGTATTGAATAATTTTATGATTTTTAAATTTTTTTTTCAAAATTTTTGCGTGTAAAATGCACATTAATATGTTTTTTTGGTTTTCACGGACATATCAAAATAACCAAATCTTGGTTTACATGTACTGAAGCTGTTCTAATATTGCGGTATAAACTTTTTTTTGGGCTTTTAAATATAAAAACAATATGTTTTTTACTTTTGATTTTATGTTCTAGATGCTTTAAATGCATATCAAAAAAAAAGTATATGTACTTCTTATGACTGTAAATATAAAAGCTTTTTATTAGTTATATTATGCATCAAAGTGTATAAATATCAAATTAGGATTTTTCGCATTTTTTTTCATTGTAATGTAATATAAAGAAATGCATCGTTTTTTAAAAATAAAAACATATGGTATTTCATGCAATATACTACTTCATCTTTTATAATTATTTTTGTGATTTGTATTTTTGGATCGCAATTATTTCTAGAGTATATAAAAAAAGTCCTGGCTATGTATTTTTTACATTTTGCGAATAAAAAAATTTAAATAACGCAGAAAAGGGTATTATAAGTTCTTATATAAATCCCGGGATAGCGTTTTCGATGTTTTTTGTTCTCGGGATTTCTTATCCCAGGGTTTTGTACCCCCCACATACAGAGCGTCCATAAAGAAACAAAATGACGACAATTTTGCATTTTTTACGACCCCCTAAATATAAAATTTAGTCAAATAGATACACATTTATTTTGTGGTCTACAAACTAAATCAAGTATAAATTACGCTATATTTTTTTTAAAATGCATATGATTAGTATTTTGTTTATTTTACGATGTTAACAAGCATTTTTTATTATTGTTAATCAGCAAAAACATTAATAAATTTAACTGCTAAACTGCAAATACGACGTATTCTTATAATTATATGTCTATTGTATACCTTTGACCGTAATATATTGCTCGGTTAGCAATAGAATTCTTTTTTAATCTTACAATGAGAGTATGCCGAAGGAATTATATAAAAAACAATGTTAAATTACAAAATAGCGATATCATAGTACGCATAGTACGCATATTTAACTGCAATTTACAAAATTAATCTAAAATTTTTTTTTAAATGTAATTGATGGGGTAAGAATAAGAACTTTATCCAGTGCGTTTCTTGTAAGACACCCTGTGATTATACTGATTGAAACCAAAAATAAACGTAAAATATACCAAACTCTTATATATCTTATAGAAAAGCTTGGAATTTTTACGCAAATTACTAATTAAAGCACGTGTCTCTATTTATTTGTTGTCTTTTATATAACCTGCACAGTTTTTTTCGTCTTGAAAGTAATTACCATAAATTGCCGATTTTAAACTAAAATTGATCAAATGTTGAAATGACAGGAATGTTTACCTTTTTATTTTGATCACGAATTTGAAAGAAATTCTTTTTTATCGGCACTTTACAGTAATTAATCCAAACTTAGATTTTAGATAGAAAACCGATAAAATAAAATTGAGTGTGTACAACTTCTTAAACAAAAGAATGAAAAACGAGTTTGTTTTGAATAATAAATTATGTTTAATTGACTACATAGACTATTTGTATGCATATTAGACTTCAATTGCGTAACGCATTAGTTATATGGCCAAATTTACCGCTTTTACCTTTACCTTTACCTTTTCATTTTTAGATTTCCATTTTAACCCTTTCGATAGTGAAAAATGAAAATTTTATTCCTCATTTTCTAAAGACTATGAAAAAAAAGGATAATAAAATGTGCAAATTTTTATATAATTGTTATAATAAACACACTTTAATCTTATTAAAAATTTAAAATAATTGGTAATCTTCGTGAAACGGGATTTGTAAAAAAACATATATACGCTAAAATATATAGCTAAAATATATATTTACATGATTTAAATATAACCACATTTAATACGTAGATTGCAATAGCATACATTTAACATACGTGCACGTGAAGCAAAAATATAATGTAACTTTTTATAATGGGCTTATAAAACTTTTAAAGTAAGAAAACCGCCATAAAAAAACACAATTTCCCTTTTACGATACACTTGCATAAAAAACTTCACTTGTAAAAAGTCAAATCTTTAAAGCATGCAGATTATGATGCTAAGTTTTAAAAAGCGAGGGTTAACTATGTGCAAAGAACCGTAAATGTTGTATACGATGCTTTTGCTTATAATCAGAACATATGATAAAGTATTTTTTGTATCCATTTTGCACAAATTTCTATGGAAAAAAAGCTAACTTGTATTTTATATATAAAATACTACAAAAATATACATTATTATTTTAAACACTAAAATTATTTAGTTGGTAAGTAAATGAAATTCTTTAAAACAATTTAGGACACACAAAGTTGTACGGCACCCAGTATAGATAGTTCTTACATCTGATCTTTTGTCCTGACTATGCAATGCCATATTTTTGTCTCTTATTGCCCTGTTAGAAAAAAAATGGTCAGTAATATCTTAATGTTACAATTTTGTATTTATTTGTATTTTTCACTTTATTACGGCAATTTCTGGTACAATATGTATTGGTTGCATTACAATATTACGCGTGTCATTTATTTTTGACTTATAATCTTTTGTTCCTTCCTTCAAGTAATCTAAAAAAGCCATACTTTTTTTTGGTTGATTTTCAATTAAATATATATTATATTATGCAATGCATTTTAGATAAACTAATATTTTACATGTCCATATTTCGATTTTACTTACATTATCCAGCTATCTGATCTAGCAAATCAACTTCTTACATGAAGTTATTATATTCATCCACAGAAGTTTTTATTTTTTTCATTTTTTTAATTTTGATCACCTTTTTTGCATTATGAGAAGATATTTTATTGTTTGATATTTTAATTTCTTGTTTTCTAGGAAAAGGTTAAGCAGTGAATCATTTTTAGTTTAAGTTACAAATTCATTGTAAACCGTCTTAATACTATCTATTAAAGGTTATTTATACATCTCATTACTAAATTAAAGGTTTCTAACACTTTTAATTACAATAATGTCATTATCAAGCTTTTCGATATCTTTCAAGGGGTTCTTTTTATTTTCTAAAAATGTTTTCTGATTAAATGTATGTGTTTTTGCATTCAATATATGTATACAGAGTTAAAAAGGTCCATATTTATACATCCTAGTAATTTTTTGATCTTGTTGTGTAAAATTAAAAACCCTATTTGGCTTTTAAAGCTTTTTTGCGTGTTTCCTTTAACTTTTTCGGCACTTCTAGATCTTCTTATACTTCCAAACATTAAAATTTATTTAGTCTGAGATTATAAAACAGCTTAACACTTATGCAAAATTTATCCATGTAAATGTGGTAATTTTTGCTTTTATAATTATCAAAATATAATCGATATCATAGTACAAAAATTGGCAGAATTTCTACAATTATACAAGATAATGCTGTAAAAATATTCTGTCTTTGTTTCTGCAGCTATGTTTAATTTAGTATATAACAAATAACTTTATTGGAAAGTATATTGTTGGTGCATCCCTGCCCTTTCCGTTTGCATATTTTTGCATCGACTTTAATATTTTGATTAGGAGTACAGAGATTAGGGCTGGGATTTTTAAGAGAATCTCTTAAAAGAAATTTGAATTTTTGTCATTTAAATTACTCTGAAAAAAAGTTTATTTATATTTTTCTGGGCATTTTGGCACATTTAAGAAATCTCTTATTGAAAAGAGGTTTTGCAATAATCTTTTAAATTCGTCATTATAACATTTAAAAAAAATATGTACATTTTTACGTTAAAATAGTTTGCTAACAGCACAAAAGATGTAATTTGTAGTATAAGTTATGTTCTTTTACAGACAAATCGCTTAAAAGAGCGTCAAATTACTATTAAATATTTACGGGTTTAGGCAATTATAAAAACGCTGCATCAAACGCAAAATGCTTGGTGCAAAATATACTCACATTTAAATCACTGCTGGCCTATATTTTAAAGCCGACTGTCACAGTATAAATGTATCCCCTAAAAATTTCGGCATATCTTAAAATTTATTCCTTTAACGTACCAGGTCTAACAGAGATATGAAGGTTGTTGAATGAATTAAAATTAAATGCGTTTATTTTTGTGCCATTTTTAGCTTCAGCATTTTATAAAGCAAACCCATAGGCATGTATTAACCTTTTTTTATATTAAATTTTTTCCAAGCCATTCGACTTTTTACTATAGGTTAATAAATTTTTTCTTTTAATCTGAAATATAATTTATAAGATGGCATTCTATTTATCCCCATATTCACCATAAAAAAAAAATAATGAATTTATTTTAATGTTATATGATAAAAAACTTCCAAAAAAGAAGTTGGTACTTTCTGTTTTGCGTATTTTTTGTCTCTGATGTCATATGCAGTGCTATTTAATTTGTCGGAAAGACTTTACCTGCTCGTACGAACTAGAACCCTGTTGACCTGTACACCGAACTTTTAACTTGACAATATCTGTTAGCAAAATACAGCTCCTTCATTTCAATCTTGGTTATGTTATATTTTAAGTTTATCTACAGTTGTATTTCACCACCATTTTTTACTTTTTTCAGTTCTTTTTTTTAGGTATGTTAGTCACTAGCATACATATGATAACAATATCACTATCACTGGTTTAAAAATAATTTGCTTGGCCTAGGTTCTTCGTTGCTTTTTCAGTGGTATAATTGGAGGTATGTTAGTCATATTGGATTTTAAGCATATTATTCAAAAAATATCGCAATGAAATTTAAAAATATAAAAAATTTAGCTAAAATTGCATTTAAACAACAAGCCTAAAATGTTTGGTTAGAGATGACTATATAAGCATACCATATGATCAGTGGAATTAATATCAAACTTTAAAATATATTTTACGTATAAAAAACAAACATAAATTACTGTTTATATTTTATTTTTGCTGTTCTGAATATTTTTATTTGTCTTTGCTTTGCATATAATTTAGACATCGTTCAAAATCAATTAAAACACGATGTAAGTTCATTCTTTATTCGTACAAGGCACACCTACTTGACAGCAGATCGTAGTAACTACTACTTTATTACATACACCAATATCTGTTGCAAAAGTAAAGTTTTGAGATGCATAAGTTCCGTTGTTTTTAAATCATCCTCTATTTTGTATAAGGACGGGCTTGAAAAGTCTTAAGTAATTTCAATTACTTATCAAGGCTTATTAAGTTTATATTGATCTTATTGTCATTCTCTTTGAATTATTTCTTACCCCATAAAATTGGATCTACGAGAAATAAACAGCTTTTATAATCCATCAATAGATGTTCTAAGCCAGAATAACACCTCCGCACATAATCTTTCATTGATTTTATTATAAACCAAGCAATTAACTCATATGAAGCAAGATCATAAAATACAGAATAAAGTTATAAAAGGGAGTAGAGGGTAATAAAGATATAGAAATACATACTTGAAGTTACATTGCGTGCAGCATTTATAGATAAAATATGTACACCTACTTATAAAGCATTAAAAAGAGTTACATAGAAAGAGAAAAGTTTAGCCAGAGGTAGTAAGACGATTATACGTATATTAATATTCACATTTATAAGTATTTTGACTAAAATTATTACCGGTTGCTAAATATAGATAACATTTTAACAATTTTTTACAATTTAAATCATCCAATATTGAAAATGGTATACAGTGAAATCTCCCACCATGAGTCTTCCCGTATATGAGAAAACTCTATCGATGCTAGTAGAAAAAATGTCAATTTAAATATAAGTTGATTTACAGTATTAACTAGCCAAACAAACATACGTGTAATTTGACTCATTTATTAAAAATGTTTTTTGGCACAGCAGTATGCCTTTAAAGGCTTTGAGTTTACCTTTTAAAACCATTTTTATTTTTTCCTTTACTCTCTCTATGCGAATTTTTCTGTATTTATTTTACCCCCTCAAAATATTATAATTATGATTCTGCCGATGAGAAACAAAAGCAAAACATATCTAGCCCTAAACAAAAAACACAGTTAAGATTGGACATAACTAACAAGATTGAAAAGGCACATATCATGCATAAATATTAAATATCATCTGCAACATATCACCGCTATAAACAACCACATAAAATACTAAACGAAGCTACAGTTCCACAGAAAATTGCACAGCAATATTCTACTAAAGTATCTTCAACATGTATATAACATCAGAAGATAATGATTTGCCTTTACAGCACGAGAAAACTACACCTATGGAAGAAATACATGCAGAAGTTATACTTGATGTGCAGGAAATAAGGTGTGAGATCATGCAAAGAACAGATTCGGGTAAAAGTATATTTGTATTTGACAGTCATGAAACAACGGAAAATACTAAGATACGTGAGAATAAAGATGAAAAGTTAGATTTAGATAGACGAACGCAAGCAGCGAAAATACGAAAAGAAAATACTTTCAGTATAAATGATACTGACCACTCTATGTGTTTTGATATTTCCTAGCTTAGGAGCGATGAGACAAGACATATGGCAACTAAAACAAGAAAAATTTATACAAAGGGCCCATATCATCGAATTAACAAATATGGTTTAAAGGCAATACAATTCGGTAATGATAATATGCTAATTATTACTCCAATATTTATTAAGCAGCTTGCAATACCTTATTTGAGAAAATTAGAGATGATCAAATTCAAGGCATCAGCGGGATGGTACGCAAAACTGAAGACAAATATTGATTGAAGTATAAAAAGCTGTGTAGAGAAGCCGCGTCAGCATGTGAAGAAGATGCCAAAAATTATATCTTAAAAATAGGAAATATATTTGATACGTATTCGGCTGCCGATATTTTCAATAGTGATGAAACAGGCTTATACTATAGGCAAATGCCGGATAAATCAGAAAAGTTAACAAGTCAAAGCAAAGAGGTACTAAACTTATAAAGGATCGTTAAACATTTTGTTCACAGTGAGTCTTGCAGGCAAAAAAAAGTTTCCCTTAGTAATTGGAAAGAGTGCAAGACCACATTGCCTTAGAAATACATCAACTGATGTCTATTATTGCACATACAAAAGTCAAAATTCATTATGGATGACTGAATAATTTTTAGTGAATATTTAAGGCAGTGGAATACAGATTTGGATAAAGAGAAAAGGAAAATCGTATTAAAATTTTGACAATTTTGCCTGTCATAGAGTCAATGAGTATCCAAATATAAAAATAATGTTTCTTGTAGTCAATATACCGGGTTTGACAGCCTCTAGATCAAAAGATCATAGCAAACTTTAAGATTTTATATAAGAAAGCTTTTATCAACAAGGTTCTGCGTATTTACAAAAACACAGGTAAATATAAAAAACGACATACTGATTTAAAAGCAGCATTTGAACAAATATTTATAGCATGAAATGAGGTTAAGCAAAATTCAATTATAAACTGTTGGAATCGGTTAAAAGGGAAATCTGCCAACAGTAAAGAGAATACCACGAGCTATATGCAAAAATTATAAGAGTCTATAAATAACATGAAGAAAGAATGACTTGTTCAGGAAGAGTTGACAGCAGAAGAATTTCTATCGGTAGATGATTTACAGAGAATAATGGAAAATGAATTCTCAGTACTGATGGAAAATGAAAAAATCAAGAAAAATCTTGGATCAAAAGGAAATAAAAACAAAAATGCCTCGGATGATAATATTGTGTTTAAAAGTTTAACCAATCTAAAGTCAGTGATAGAAATACGATATCCGGAGCTTTTAACTGATGTAATTTCATTGCAAAACAAATTTGAAAAAATATTAAGCAAGAAGAAATAAAATAACATATTATAAATATGAATTTTTTTGTATGGTTTTTTAAATGATTTTTTCTTATTTATTAAATTCTTGTCTCTATCCATGAGATTTCTCATTGCTGGAGGGGTAAAAATAATGCCATTTTGATTCTCATCGATAGAGATTATACTGTGCACATAAAAAATACAATTGGCAACTAACTTTAAATATTCTGCTTATATTTAAAACTTTGGAATTAGCTGTAATGTATATTTATTTAGGCAATATACAAAGATGCGACAGCATAGAGCTAGTCTGCCCATTACTATTAATAATTTCTTTAAAATCCTACACTTGGCTAAAATCGATTCTAGATCCGAAAAGTTTTTTCATACCGAGTTTCTTTATCTTTTTCTTGGGATTGTGCTATGTTATGACATGTTGCTTGCTAGGGGTAAGGAAAAACTTAGGGGCGTTCAGAAAAATCTCACAAGGAAAATCTCCAGTAAATTTTTACAATGAAATATTTGGTAATTTAGTTTTTAAAACATATTTTTTTACCCCCCCCTATGAGTTTAAGTAACGAAATTAAAGATTCATCATCATCATCATCATCATCATCAGATGAACATTCAATGGCATATAAATTGCGGCATTGATACACTTTGAGCCCCTACTAAAGGTTTAGAGCCCCCCTTAGCTTAGGGGTGATCTAAAATAGAAGGGAAATAAAAAAAATACAAAAAATATAAATAAAAACGATTTATATTAAATGTTTAACATCTTATAATATGTCTTTTAAATGTTATCATCGTCGTATGTAGCAAACAAAAGTAAACATAAGCCTTTTTGCATAATTTTCTCAAGCGGGATAGTAAGTTGATCTTTTGTTTTATAACGTATTGTTTCCCTAAAATAATAATGTAGCGATCCACATGAAAAATTTGACCCGCATGTACTTATGATTCTTTATATTACGTTCAACATTCGCTGTATGTTTTATTACTGCAATAATGTCAAAAATTACAGGTTTATTAACATTTTTTTTGCTTTCTTTCATATGTTATCTTTTAATTTTGTATTTATTATATGCCCCTGAGCTAGAGAGGGCTCGTAACCTTAGGTAGGGGCTCAAAGTGTAATGATACCTATATTTCTATATGATGGACAGCAAGATCATGTCGTAAATTATTTAAATTAGTGTTTTTCTACTTTAAACACTAGAATTCCACTTAAATCTCCGCATTGGTGAAAGTTAATCTAGAAATCTGATACTATTCAATTTAAAGAAACCATATGAATGAATCAACTTTGTTTTTATAAAATATTAGATTTTTTTCAAAGCAGACTTTCACCAACGAATTTAATAAATGATAATGATTTAATTTTGTTATTTGCGCTCTCCATGTACCATATTTTTCGTCCAATATCTTATCGCGATATTGGAAGTAAATTTAAAATTGCTGCGTCATGTTGGAATGAGAAAATACAGTATTTTGTTCTAGAATATGTTGAATTCTTGATGCAGAGTTTAATTGCACTGCCAAATGAGAGTGTAATGGAAGGTATAAAAAATGGATTTTTTTAAGAAGCCCCCTAAATGGCACAATACTAGCTGTAGACGGAACCCACATATCTATTGATGCCCCACAGATATGTCCAGAACAATGTATAAATCAAAAGGATGGTATTCTGTGGTTTATCAGGTGGCTGTAGACCACATTTGGTAAATCCGTAATGTATATGGGTTTTTATGGGGTCAAGTCACGACGCCTATATATTTAGGCATAGTAATCTATCGCAATATGTCATGCAACGATATTGTTAATCCCTAGTTTATGATAGGCAATGCAGCATACCCTGCACTCCCCCATCTGAAAAGACCTATTAGAGGTAATCTAACACAAGACCAAAAATTGTATATAATAATAATTTATCAGTTCCAAAGGATTATTGTAGAAAGGGTATTTGGTAATTTAAAGGCAAGATTTCGACGATTTATGTTTTCTGTAGAAAACGAGGAGGATACAAATAATTCAAATTTATTTCTATTTCCTTGCTGTTTACATAATTGCATAATTATATTAAATGAAAATGATCTGTGAAAAATTTAAAATAAGTAATGATGAAGATTCAGAATTAAATGACGAATAAATACAGAAATCATTTAACAACATATTACTTTATTATTATTTTCTTTTATATGGCTAAACATGCTTTTATCATTTCTTTTATTCCGTTTAATTCATTCTGTAAATCATTCCCTTCTTCTTCCCTATTTATCTTTTTTATTGCAGCCTCCGTTTTTCTTGTATATATGATTCCATACATTCAAAATATCTGTCCCTTAAGGCTTTCCCTTTTTTCAATTCTTCTACCGATTGTAGCAAAATGTTGCTTACACTTGTTCCAACTTTCCTCTCTTCTTACTGGGTGATTGGGTGTATTTATTAATCTTATCTTGGTCTCCATTTATTGGCATTCTTTTTCCTCTGTGTTTATTATATCCGGATCCACATGTTTAGAATTGTGTGGTGGTCATCTCTGTTGATCTTGCATTTTCCTTGTTCTGATGTGTTTCGATAGTATGGACTGGTGTAATTGATGGTCCCGTGTGAAAGAAAGGGCGCAAAATAAAATATGATTTCTATGTTGGCGTCCCGTTTCCACTAGTTTTTGCTTGAAGATCATGCTTACGAAATTGTTTCAAAAGATAATTGTATTTATCTTGATCTTCATGTTGGTTGAATTCACGTCCTAATAAAAGGGCTAGCTCTTCACAATGCTCTCCTATTTTTAGAGCATTTCCTTTAGCCGCTATAAACTTGTTGGTCCATTTTAGACTATGTCTTGTTTCGACAAGCCTTATTTGGTTATCCATTGTCCAATCATCTTTT
>JAQFYM010006919.1:0-11064 GCA_034694785.1 Agrenia bidenticulata
CAGTGCATTTTTTTATGCTTAAATGCAGGAAAAGTGTCATAAACAACAGTTTTTTACTTTTAATTGCTTCTTTTTCTTGCATTTATTTTATAAAAACCCGGCGTAAATGAACAACGAATACTTAATATGATACAAAAATAGTGTTTGTTTAGCGTATAGACACAATATTCTGCTTGTATTTGCGCTTGATGTATTTTAAACCATCAAATTATTCAAAAAAATCTATAATCGCATTTTTTGCATTTTTTTCAATAAAAAACATCAATTATTGCATTTTTTTTGCTCCAATTATGACTTTCCCTAATTATACCCAAGTAGATCATTCCATCCAAATAAATTGGTAGCCTTTTAACTTGCTAATATAAGCCCGGAAAATCCCATATTGGCTTTTGCAGCTATATAATATCCCTCCAATTTAAATGTGACAATGTCACATGTCTTAGTAAATTCATATATCCTTTCTTTATGATTTGCCGTAAAAGTAAACCACAAAATTTGCAAGACCAATTTTCTTCTCCTACATCGTGGTAAAACACGCCAACTATGTCAGCATTTTTATACGAATTTTCGTTCTTCTTTAATATTAACAGCACCAATACACACATTTGAAATATTGTTCAGATTTTTATCACTTGCCATTTATTTAGAAAAATATTGGGTAAAATCAGAAAAATCTTATCGAAGGAAATGATATTAAAATAATAATAATTATATTGATAATTTTAATAAAAGAATTCTAAAAGCGCCTATTAAATATTAACCTATAATAGAAAACAAAAAAAAAATATGGTATAAAGCAAGAATTGCCCCCCCCCCCAATTTTCCTATCAATTAATTTATTTTAAAAAATGATAAATAACTGATAAAATTATGATAATATATAACTTTAATCACAATTTTATACGTGTATGTAGATATTAAACGTCATTTATCTCAAATAATGCGTTTTATTGATGTTACTATCAATTTTATCTTGATTAGATCATGATTTTATTAGTTATTTATCAATTTTTTATATCAATTAATTGAAAGGAAAATTGGAATGGCTAAACTTCCTATATACCAAAATATAATATAATTAATTTATTTCGTGTGCGTGTTGGAAAAAAAGATTTATAATAGTAAGAGATTTATATACATTAAAAAAGAAAAATCAGACTGCAAAAGTAGGTTATTATTGTATTATAATTTAAGTAGCTATTTTTTGCTTTTTAACATAAGTATCGTTTTTTTTTACGTTTATATTTGTATCGCATAATTAATTTTTACTTCGGTGCACTCTCTGCACCATCTAGGCAGTCGATCTTTCCTGTCTGTAGTAAAAAACACTTGCGAAACATGACAAGCTGCTAAGATAATTTTTCAGTCAAAGCTAGCCCCACAAAAATATAGAAATGTCGTTTATGTGATATTCAATAGGCCTTAGGCTGTATAAAGCTAGCAAAAATATCTAGACGTTTATTTTTCCACATAAAATGCATTTAATTGTAAGCAAATACAATATTTGCCACTTTTTACTTGTTTAGCAATTTAATACTTTAATTGAAGAGTTTTTCGAATATTAATTTGGGTAACAAGTTGTAAAAGAAAACTAATATTTTTTTAGCATAAAATCAAGTGGATTTGATTTTATTTAGGACACAATACAGCATACCATAGATAAAGTATATAAAAAGCCCTATTTACATATGGAAGGTGCATTCCAACCTATGGTCGCCAAAATATGGCCCTAATTTTTTGTGGTCATATTTTTTGTAGTAACTTTGACACTATGTCACTTTGCAATTGCAAATTCATTGTTTCCTTTTAGTATTTTATAGTAGGTATTGCGTCATACGTTTCTTTTTATTACTGTGGGGTGAGTTTGATAATTATGTAGTAAACTTGTCGTAAAAACACTTTTTTATCTATTTAATTATAGGTTTAACACTTCACTTCGACAAGACTGCAAATAAAAAGTGTTAAAATATGTTTGTAAAAACAATTAGTGATTATAAAATGAACATAATTCTACCAGGTTTATAAGTAAACTTTACAAATATTTTTTGGCTGAAATTTGGCAAATCTTTTTTACGTGTGGACAGCGAACCTATTCTATGCATTCTATGTATATATTTTTACAATTTAATGCATTTTACATTATATAAATACAACGAATATATGCAAAAAACATAAGGCCGTGTCTGAAACACAAAAAAAGATTTTTTTTTAAAAACAATTTTTTTTTAAAAACACTTTTTTTCTTCCGCCTCAATTTATACGGCTGATAATAACGTGCTCCTAAGTTTTTTTTGCCGTTCTTTTAATCAGGCTATAAGAAAAATAAGTGTTTTTAAAGAAAAAGACATTTTCAAAAAAGCCATTTTTTTGTGTTTTAGACACGGCCTAAATTTTTTACTGCAGACTCAAAATAGCTTAAACTGAAATTGTTGATAGTAGCATATACAAAATAAAAATTTTATGTTGATTACTGCCTTGCACTTAAAAAAAAAACTAAATTATAAAACAAAGCCACACAAAAAGTGCCCCGGGCAGCCTAACGTGTAAATACGCCCCTGACTACGCTGTTTTTGCATATAACTACCATACCACAAAACTATAAAGACTAATAAACTACGTAGCCAAGCCTTTAAACCTTACTTTTAACCCAACAGTTTTGGTTTGTATAAGTTTTTTTACTATTTACTACATCAAAAAAGTAAAAAAAATATTTATGTACATAAATACCAATACTCAGTTTTTTTTGTATCAACACTTCGTTTTTTAGTACAAATTATGCAAAGGTGCAAATTTTATTGATATTTAGCGTTGGTGCAGTAATTGATATGGTTGAAACGCAAGTTTATTGCGAAGACCAGCATGAAAAAGGACGTGTAAATTTATGTTATGAATTTTTATATGTTCAATTAACAAGGTCAAAAAAAGGGCATATGACGCATGTAAATGCTAAAATTATAGCAAAGATATCTATTTTGAAACTGCATTATTATATATTAAATTTCGCAGATAGACTTTCTATGCCTAGGTATCGTCATTTATACGCATTTAAAAGTTTTTTACAATTGTAGAGCATCAGTTTGCGAGAAACGTTCTTTTCTTGTCGTCCTGCTAAATGTGTTGTTTAACACCCGCCGAAATATTTTGTTTTATTTTACCCAAATCATTTTTGGACCCCTTTTAAACAAATGAAGTGATTTTTTGGCTGTTTTTGTGTTGTTTTGACCTAAATATGCGTTCTATGTTAAACCATTGAAACGTTCAAGTTTTCCCTTAAATTTATTAAATACTAAAAAACAGAAATTAATTTTGAAATATTGAAAAGAACAACACTAAATTATAAAGATTATTTTTTAATATACACTTGATTAAAACAAAATGTATTGCCCTATGTATAATGTTAGTTTTTACATCATGAGTCACATTTATGAGTTCAAATGTTAATGATTTGCGCTTAATAACATAAAATTTACACTTTATGATGCTTTTTTAATATTAATATGTAATATATTGTGACCTTCTGATATTTTTGCCTGCGATAATTAGATATATGTAGTCTATCCTAATAATACCGTGGAATGCATTTTTGTAACGACATTTTCTGTTCAATATATTCATATTGAATATAATAACGCTAAAAAATCTTTTAACGATTATTACATGATCAAAAATATGAAGAAAACTGATGTTGCCGAATTCATAATTATAGTAAAAAAACGCTTAAAAAATTTTTTCTATAGGGATTATTACAACTATATCCAAATAAATATTTCATATTTGCTCATACATGGTAAGGGGTAGGTTATCAATTTTAAGTCTCCATTTCTCGATTCTTGAAACTCGAAGCAAAAAAAAAAGTCGAAATGTAAACGTGATTTTTCGAGAGTCGCGAACATTTTTTTTGTTATTATTTTGATACAAAATCTATGCGTAGGTAACATAAAAAAAAAGAAAAAAATGTTTTACTCAAAAAATTAAATCAAGGCCAGAGTAGATTTTTTTTAATGATTAAATGTGTTAAGCATACAGTTTATTTATCCAAATCAGGGTCGACAATTCCCGGATCACGGTTAAACCGGAAAAAAAAAACGTTTTTATACCCCGGGGCGTGCGGGGCAGCCCCGGGTTAACACGTTTTTACAATATACAAAAAAATGCTTTTAAAACCTATGGCTGGTAGTTAACTTGGGTTTTTTCTAGTAGGTTTTAGTCTAAAATTATAAACGAAGGTTTATACGAAGGGGCAGGTTTTCGTAGTGAATCGGTATAAATTCGAATAAAAAAGTCATCTAAAAAGAAATCCAAGCAAAACTAAAAAGCATAATCATAGAATTTAAAAACCTATAACATAACATAATGTATAAATATACTGACACAAAATATGCCAAAGTAAAGGTTTTTAAGTATAAAAAAAGAGTATTTATGCAAAAAAGCATTTTAAGTTTTTTTAGTTGGTCAAACTTATTGTAAATTACATTTTGAACATGGCCGTGCGTATAAAATGCTTTTTATACTTTCGGATGTTTCTTTGCAATGATAGCACGCATATGCCAAAGATAAAAACGTGTACTAACCTAGAGTACGCTGAGCATGCCACAAAACTAATAAAGGTTTGACGTTCTACAAAAACAAAATTAATATTGTTTTAATATATTTTATGTTTTTATTATTTTTGCAAAAGTGAGCAGTTCCTGCTGACTACGAATCTTGCATTAATGTAATATAATTGAAATATCCAAGTACTTTCAGAAAAAAAAAAACACAAAAGGGTATAACTAGTAAATCAAAGCTTTAATTAACCAATGCAGCAATGAATATATCATATCTTCTTATATCAACTTTTTATTTTTAAAAATAGAATCTGTTTTTTTTTTTGAACTATCAGTACCCATTATTCTCCTCGTAAGACCCCGGGATCTGCCTTTTAAACCTGGGGTATAAAAACACGCTTTTTATAAAATTACCCGTGGCCCGGGGAATGGCAACCCGTATCCCAATACTTAAGTTGTATGTATAAAATAGATAAAAATCATATAAGAGCATAAAGGAGCAAAGAGGCTACATTATTATATTTGATCTTATTTAATTAAACAAGGGTTTTTAAAATATGTAAAAAGAAAATACCATCCATACATACACATGCCAAAAACTACGTTATTGTATATCGCTAAGCATAGTTTTTTTTGTTAAAATAATTATAGACGCAGATAAATGTCTTATTGCATTTCAGCGGTATACTAATCACATGGCTAAAATAAAACGAGGAAAAGAAATTGCTCTCTATATACAGTGTATAAGTCAAAATATTGTGTTAAACTGTAAATTTAATTTGTGTTGCATTTTATAACAGCTGGCGTGTTTTGTTTTATATAAAACAAAAATTCCATTTTATTTGCATCCGTTTACAGTCAATCCTCGATTATCTGGACCTCGGTTAAATGAAACCTCTATACACCGGTAGATATTGTCAATTTTTTCTGAACGTCTTTTTGGGCTAAAAACTCATATAATTGCAGCTTAAATGTATATCAAATTAGTCAAACTGTGGAATATGTCTTTTTATGGCAGTGGTACACTGTAATGCATAATGTAATCAAATATTTTTTGCCAGACATATTATATTGACAGTTTTGTGAATAAAAAAGCAAAAAATATAAATATTACATATCTAGTACACTATATCATCTCTTAAAAATACAAAAAAAAAACATACATCAGAGAGCAGAATAAGAGGAGGTTAACTTTTGCAAACCCAGAGTTGTCAGTGTACCGTACTAGCAGTTTACTGTACCACAAATTTGTTACATCGTACCGTACCATTACCATCCCAAGTATTTTTTTTCGCAGTCGTGTACCGTATCAAGTAACGTACCAGGTAGCGTGCAGGTGAGATTTTTACGTGTAATTAAAACTGTTTACACAAACTTAACACCATTGTGGGTTAAAAACTATATTTATATAAATTTATAAATACTTTTTGTTTTTTTTCTAGTTAATCAGGCCTTATTAAGTGAATGTGTATAGCGGTCACTAAAAATATACAAATATGTTTTTTGGCGGATAAACAGAAGTATAGTATTTATGACGGCCTCCCATCATTTTGCTTTTTGCTTCCTACTTTATGTAGGGTTTTTTACTTTTTTGGTTTTTTTGTATTTAAAAATAACCTCAATACAACAAATAAAAATTTTTCTGTGTAATTTACTGCATACGAATGAGTTTCTTATTGCCATTTTACGCCTTAAAACATTCGTCTGTTTTGCATCTATATATTAATCCGAGTAATCGGAATTCTTTCTATTTAAAATTCCGAATTTTTGTCATTCTTTCTATTTAGAAAACCAGTAAAAATAAATCCTCGTTTGAAATCCCGATAATTTGGGATCCTTAATTTTTCAAAATCCGAGTATTTTTAATTTTTAGTATTCGAAATCTTTACTTTCAGATATTACCGGGCATTTAGAAATATAATAATACAACTAAAATTTTGTGATTGCCGTATTAATGCAAAAACAATTACCGGTATTTCTTTTATTAAGAGTTGTAAATTTTTTCATTTCAAAATACCCAAAACTACAAATAGTAAATATTCGGATTATTTAATAAAAAACAGTTGATGAAATTAACATAGTTAAAGATTAACTTAATAGAATTACAAATACAACAAGTGTATAAACACACTGAATCTGTAAATATGAAATTCTAAATAAACAGGTTCTTTAATACCCGGTCTTTCACCAATAAATATTATCGGATTCAAGTGCTTCGAATCATCACGAATTTAATATAGTAATAACTCCAAATATTTCGTTTTTTGAATATTTCAAATTGCAAAAAATATGTATCGAATAGTATAAATTACAATTATTTACAATTCCATATCTTTAAAAATCCGAATTACCTTTTTACACCAAATCAAAAAATGCAACCTTTCTATGCCTTATTCCTTTAATTCTAACAACAACCCGGCATTGTTCACTAAAATCTTCAAAATTGGCTTAAAGTGCATTTATTTATAGCTTCCATAAATCTCTCTTTTTTTTAAAGTTATATAAAATACTCCCTCTGCCAAGAAAACGTGTCCGATTGCTGCCCCAAAAAAATAGGGAAATCGGACTATTTTCTTGAACGATCGGGAGCCATATTTGAAATATAAAACTCCTTCCATATTTACTAAAAATGCATTATGAAGGGGATGTCATTTTGCATTTTTCCTATAGAGCCCCTATCCTTTTCGACACGATCTGAGACGCGGAAGGTAAGAAAATAGTTTTTACAGACAAGATAACACTTTTATGCTAGCATAAAAAAACCTTAAAAGTTTTAGTTGTAAACCAATAGCTACGAAAATAATTTTATAACAAAGAAAAACTTTTTAAATTGTCTTACTAGTCAAAAAATACTGGTATCTGGTAACGCGGATCAAAATATTGTTTTTTGTTTTTTTTGTACCGTACCTGTACCTGACCCAAGCTGGTAAGGTACCGGTGCTGTAACCTACACCAGCTGCATCGTGGTAAACACTGCCAACTCTTCAAAAAACGCGTTCCATGTTTTGTAAACTAATATGAAGCTAAAAATAAAGGTTTTGTAAGTTTATTAAGTATTTATACATTTTTATTGTCATTTTTTATTAAAAACCTCTATTAACCGGTATTTCGACTAACCGGGAAAATTTTAATTTTTTTCGGTCCCGACCCTACCGGAATATCGAGGTTTAACTGTAGTTAAATCCTAGTGGGATATGTCATGTTGCTACATTTTTCGTATAAAAAGAAGGGTAAAATAAAGTAATCAACACAAAAAAATACTATGTTTTTTTCTCCAAAATGACGTATATATTCTTCATAGATTAGAAATTTAAGGTAGAATAAGAAAAAATGAGTCGAAGTTATATATTATATTGTAGACGTCATTGTATCATATAAAAGTACAACAACTAAAATTACTACATTAAATCTATAGAAAGATAAAAATAGAATAAATGAAAAATTATCCTGTAAAATACTAAAAAAGAATCTTAAGATGTGACAAAGGCATATTAAATATTCTATAAAAGTAAAAATTTTTTACAACCAATAAACACTTTAATGCTGCTAATTTGTCTTTTTGGCATTTTTTACGCTATAAATTGGCAATTATCTTGTCTTTCTTGCAATCCTAGCTCGAAATTATTTACCCTCTTAGAAAATAAAGTGTAAATTGTAAATTGCAATGTAATTGGAAGTTTCTTTTTTTTTCTCTCGATGTCTATTTGCAAAATTTGAACCACTCAAATATTTGAATCTACTCCAACCGATATAAAAAAAAGGCATAACAGATTAAAAGCAAAAATGTTCTCTTTTATGTTAATTATAACCACAAGTTGTTAAAATGCAAACGAGATAAACGCCAATATATATACATTTCCACAATTGTTTTGATCGGAAGATATTTTAAAAAAAAAATTTGGTTTATTACTATATTGTATAATAATAATACCGGTATTCTACACGAATAATAACAAATAATTATATTTTATTGATTTACTCTAACCACATTAATATTAATAATCAATGTTTTTTATCTTGTTCATTTTGATTTGCGAAGTTGAAATATTGTGGGGTAAGGCTGGGCACTCATATGTAAGGTAGAAAAAACACGACAACTCTTCTACTGTTTTTTACAGCATCGACTACTCCACTCATTTTTACAGCATAAACTACTCTACTCTACTCATGAGTACTCAGAAGTGATAAAAGTGTGTTTTGAGTACGGTGACCGTCTTCTTAACGCGGTACCTAATGAATAGATTAACTGTGATGGATAAACCCAGTTATTAAAAGATGGATCAATCAGTTCTAAAGATCAGAAAGATGTTCAATCTTGCGGATCTGATTAAAACTGAATTGATAATTTATTAATTGATAAAAATAATATTTGATCAATTTCAAAAAGCATATAAGCAATTAATAATAAATAAAAAACCCATTTATAAAATATGTTTTTAAAGCATGGCGGCCGCAGACGAAAATGTCAAAAAAGACGATGAAAATGTCAGTTCGGTGTCATATTAGAATAAATTTAAAAAGGATGAACTCGTTGAGTTTGTTAAAGAGTTAAAGGACGATAATGAGAATTATATAGACTTAATGATATAAAAAGAGATTATGTAAGTAGGACATTCGGGAAATACATGAATAAAGGGATATTCGAGGTCGGCATCTTTACACTTGAGATGTGGTTAAGTCATGAGAAGATTGACGGGAAAAATTAGTATGAATAACCGATAGAAGTCACAAGCGATACCTTGGTTACCTGGTATATTTCCCAGGAGAAGAAAAAAACTAGCTGGGTAGATTTTAAACAAACAATTAATATTGAATATGTGGAGCGAGTTACAGAAGAGAAATTGATGGAGAAATATTTGAGAATACAGAAACAGTAAAAGAAGTTATTAAAGGAATGTCAGAAATGGGGAAGAAAGCACAAGTTACATCCAAGTGGGTTTTAATTGCGAGTAAAAGGGGCCTGAAACAGAATATCAAAAACAGATTAATAATGTCGTTTATATATACAATGTTGGAGTTGAAAATAGCGGCTGTGATGATTATGAACAAGGAGAAGCTTATAGGTGCGTCAGCAAATTATTTACTGGCAAATAACTCTGTCACGAACTTTAATATGTTATTGATAGCATAGGATTAGACACATAAGGATGAATTGCATAAAGGAAAGCGGTAGTAATGACCGAGGTAAGGGATCCTTTCAATAGATCACTGTTTATGATGAAATTGCTACTTTGATAATATCAATCAATAATGAAGAGCATAAGGCGATATTTGATACATTATCAAGTATACATATAATTAACAAGAAGCTGGCAATTAAGCTTGGGATGAAGGTGCTAAAGGATGAAGTTAAGATAGGCGAGCTTAGTGATGGTTGAGGAATACAGCTTTATGCACGTGTTAACAATGTATTTTACGATAGTCTCAAGGAAATGGATGGAGCGTTTTTACTTTATGGAGCTTGAAGGCACAAGGTATGCAAGGATAATTATCGGGGATCCATTTATTAAGATAAATAAAGTTGTCTTTTCTTGTTTGTTGCAAAACCTACATTTTGAACATAAATTAAAAAATATTTGTAGCTTGAATACTCCTAGCAGTGGATTACCCAACTAAGGCTATAAGATAATAACTGAAAAAAGGAAGTAGGTTAATATATTTCCTAGAAAAATAAAGAAAGGAAATGCAGAGTGAAGTAGAGTTAATAGTTAGCAGACTTATATAGGAAGGTAGTGTAAATAGCAAAAACGTCTTGGAACATCCCATTGCGGCCTTATTGAAAAGAAAATGGAGCCACGAGATTTACGTTAGATGCACGATCTCAATCATAAGACGCAACAAAGTTTTACAGCATGTCAAGTATTATGGATCTAATACACAGGCTACAGAAGAAAGAATATTATAGTGTTCTAGATATAAAAGATGCATACTCAGTAATAAGTATTGCTGAGCAGGACCGCTATATAACTGCCTTTCGTATAAGGCAAAAAAGTTATGATTTTTCTTGACTGTTAATGGATGACTGAAATAGTACAGGAGCTTTAGCAAGAATACTTGACACAATACTACAAGAAAAGATACTTTAGACATGCTACGCGTATATTGATGACATGGAAGTGTTTGTTGACACAGTTTCGTAGCATGATGAAAACCTTAATAGAATATTAAACTTTATTGAAGATAATTGTCTGAAAGTGAATAGTAAGAAATGGCAGTTTGCACGACCGGAAAACGATTTTTTAGCTTACAGAGTAAATAGAAAGGAATTTTAAATAAAGAGAAAAAATTTCGATATATCTAAATATGCAAATAAAGCCAAAAAAAACGAGACATAAGAAAGTTTATGTGTTTCATTAGCTATTTAAAAGTTTATGTCAAGTTGCAGCACGCGAGACACCCCTAGTAATGAAATGCTAAAGAAAAATACAAAATTCAAATACGGTGAACATGACCAGGAAGCAGTTGATGATCTTTTGATTTGTGCAAGTAGTATGGAAGTTTTACAGTTACCAGATGA
>JAQFYM010006920.1:0-11061 GCA_034694785.1 Agrenia bidenticulata
TTTATTGTCATTTATGATGGACAGAACAATAATAAAAATATGGAAAAAATATGGAAATATTTTCCACCATAATGGCCTTATATTATATGGCCATTATAGTAAAAACAATTATTTTTACAGCAGCCCTGAATTGAACAGAACATATAAAAAAAATAAAAAAAAAACATATTTTTAAATTGCATAAAAACATACCGTTTCATATTGATTGCAAAAAAAAATCCTATTTTTTGCAATAAAAATCATTTTGATTAAAAAAAAAATTATTTTGATTGCAAAAAAAGATCATTTTGATTGCAAAAAAAGGCAGTTTGATTGCAACAAAAAATACATTTTGATTGCAAAAATCTGTCACTTGATTGCAAAAATGCGTCATTTGATCGCAAAACCCGGCACAAACCAAATTTAGAATTCTTGATATCATTCAAAACGCTACGCCCGAGTGTAAATTAAATACAAATTATATTTTATTTACCCCACTACGAATGCTTAAGTTACAAGATATTTCTATTTACAAAAATTCTAGAAGTACTAACGTTTTGTTTACTTAAACACCTTTTTAGCTTTTGAGTACGGTTTCGCGTAAAAATATCGCAGGTTTACCATTAATTGTATTGAAACACTTCGTTTATTGTAAAAGTAAATGGATTGAAAGCGTTAAAAAAATATTTCAATACAATATTAAGCAACTAAATAGAAATATAAATTGTATATTATGCTGCCTGTAATTTTTTAAATAATAATTATCTTAATATATTTCCCGAAAAATGTTGTTTCGGTGTCAGATTGTGATAAAAATCTGTCCTATTTATGCGCTGTATACTAATCAAAAAATGCGTGCGTGATAAAGTGTTGATATTCGCACTTTTGTTGTACAATGACGCTTTCAGTCTAAAAAAGTAATATGATATTACAAAAAGATTGACATATCCAAATAAACAAAAACAAACTACGTAATAGAATTGTTTTGTGTTTATAATTACGTTTTTCATGTCCATATCTGACATAAACAATCAACGAACTCTTTTTCGCTCATTTACGCGTAACAAGTAATATGTATTATTGGTAAAGACGCACCCCATTGGGGCCTTTTAAATATTGTTAATATTACAAAAAAGACAATAAAATATTAAAACAATATAAGAACAATATATTTTATATAAAATATTATTAAAAAATATTTTATTATAAAAATATGTTATTTATGGACCCGATATTAATCCGATTTGAATCCATACATTAACCCGAAAAATAAAATGTTAAAAAGAAATAAAACTATATTTCTATTGCTTGTATGTAAATATGTTTAGTCAAAATTACATTAGGCATGATTTTTTTTAAATTTTCTTAATTGTTTATTGAAATGCATGAAAACAGACAAGATTTCAAATTAATATTTTAATTATATTATGGTAATAAAATACTATTTAACTGGATTTTAAATCGTTTGCGAGAATAAAAAATATACCGGCTAATGAAGCGCACCCATCGCTCTGACATATTGTGATAATCCCACCATAAGTAGCCATAAATCGCTATTAAAAGTTACATGGTAAAATTTAATTATGTTATATTCGTAATTATATTATATTAAGTGGTATTAAGCGCGTAGTCTTCAAAGCAGTAGAAAAATTTCTGTATGAGTAAATGGGTAAACTGTTTTATTGCTTATAGCTTATTGATAAATGTAAAAAGATTATTTTTTGAAGTGACGAAAATTCATAGAAATTGAAACGGCCTTTTGTAATTTAACAATTAAAAAACTATGAAAAGTTTTTTTGTACTAGACACACGCTTTTTTCTGTTTGGTGATTTTAATAAAAAAAAACTGCGACTGTCTTGCTAATTTACTTTTAACTATCTTTTTAAATAAAATAATAGTGCTGGTTTGAAATAGTACCCACTAAACACGCTTAACATTACATAAGCCTTTAAATAACAATTTAACGTCACAAGCGTGCAAGGGCGGTACCCGAAAATTTAACAACCGGCGTTTTCATCCTGATTTATCTAACCCGGAAATTACCCGTGACCCGGATAATTTGCCTGGGTTATGTAAAAAGTACGACTTTGAATATACAGTTATGTATAAAAGACTATCAGGGTTGGTTTACTTGGCAACGAAGGTGCATTTTGCGCCAAACAAATATAAAAAAGAAAAAAAAAACGCAAAAAAAAAGCACGTAGTCATAGAAATAAACAACAAATACATTTTCCTGCAATACGTCTTAAAAAAATATAAAAACTTAAACAAAAAAGACACCCAAACAAAAACATTAAAAAAATAGAAACAAAGCTTAACAAAAAAAATTTGCAGTTTAAGCATCGTTATAAAGTGTAGGTAATGATTATGGTTTTGGTATGAGTTGTGGGTAGGGACAAGCGTTAGGTAAAAAGATAAAAAAGTAAAGCCTTTATAACAGAGGAAGCAAAAAATGGTATCTATAACGGGTGTTGTATGACTGCTCATGTTGTCATGATAAACAGGGTTTGTTAGTATTGAAGTAGGGGTTGGCGCAAAATATTAACTCGGCGCAAAATGCATCACTGCGCATATTTTACAAATTCCTTACAAAATAGTTTTTTTTCCGCCAAATAAATGCTGTAAAAATAAACGCTTTATAGTGTTTTATTTTGTTTCTTTTTTCTGCGTATTTTTTTAAACCTTTTTTCTACATGTTTCGGGATTATTTTATGTAAATAAATGTTTTATTTGTGCATAAAAGTGTTTTTAGTTTTACATTTTTAGATTTTTTTTTTAGTTTGGCGCAAAAGTCACATTTGGAGCAAATTGGGACAAGCCGACCTGGGGCAACTCGCGACCAGGGGTATTTACCCGGGTCATAAATAGGTACATCTACTAGATGTTAAGTTTTTTAGAACATGACATAATACATACCTGCATTCTATTCTGCAAATTAACCATGCAAATTATATGAAAAACTAAAAATTAAATTTCCCTTTCAATTGCTACAAATTGTGTATAATTATAAGAACAAAAAAGTCATTATACATATGACTACTTTTTTAAAATCCAAAAAGTGTCAAGGATATAATTTTTCTGCGACAACGATTAAAAAAATCCTATAGAATACAAAATGTAAATTTTGCAAAGTATCATAATAATGCCGCGCTTTTATTTGTAATTTATTTCATTTTATTTTTTTTCATATAAAATTTACCCATTGCCGTACTTCTTGTTGTTTAAGCTAAGTCGCAAAAAAGATTTATAGAAATGTTACAAGAATTACATAAAATTCTAAAAATAGTCCCCATAAAAATATGACGATAATTTATATTTTTTGTGTGATGCTTTTTTTGCGGTAAGAAAATAATGTAGTTCATGATTTTAAAAAACCGAAAACAATTTAAAACTTATAAATTCCATACGTAAAATCTAAATTTGCATTGATATTGCTTTAAACAGCATTTTTCGTTTTTTATGCAAAGTTTTCGTTATTATAGATCAATCCTTAAAAATTTTTTTGTCGACAGATTTGTCAATCGTTTACTTTTAAAGCTGTTGTACTTAATAACACGAACCTGTATATGCTATATAAACTACATTTACACCCTCCCCCGCAAAAAAAAAAATTGCATGTTTTTACACGTTTTAGTTAGTTTCTTCTACAGTTTACTTATACAAGAGGATAATTATACGAAAGGGATCACGGTTAATATATTTATGTCATGGATAGAGATTTACATGTATAACTTAGTAGTAGTAGAAGCAGCAAAGTTTACAAATGCCAGCAAAAAATATGATAAAAAAAATAGCGTTCGTATGTCATCAAAGCACAGTAGTGGCGATTCCAGCATTTATTTGTAAAAATAAACACAAAAAATAAGTTGGCCTAAACACTAAAAAAAATACTTTTTTAGCTTTTTCAAAATTCCAAGAAAACACAAAAATAAAATATTTAAAAAATTTTTTTTAGGCCATTTACACGGCCCAAAAAAGAACCTTCCTATAATGTAAGGGTGGGTAAAGTTGTTTTCTTATAACGGCAAGTATTGTTATCTGAAAATAACGGTATAATGTAACGTTATTGGGTTTTTGCCATACTATAATTTTTTTTGTACGATTAATTCAAAAACCAACATGGACCGTATCACAGCTGGTTTATTTTGATGCCATTGAAACACTTACGCACAGTGTAAACTAGATGAACTGTATCTCTGTCAACCGGATCCATAATTAAAGGTTACTTTTCTGACTTTTTTTTAAAAAATTGCTTTCAACAAAAAACATAATAAAATGTGTAAACGTTATAGAAAAGGGCAAATAAGAAATTAAAGTTTTTCAGGTAGAAAATAGTATAGTGTATATGCATTTAAATATTATACTTGTTTTACTAACATATCTTTTACAGATAAGGTAGATTAAGACATGCCGTTTGCTAAATTTTGCCATACAATATATACTTATGAATGCTTTTGGTCGTAAAAATTTTAAATTGTAAGAAAATCTATTAATAAGGTTTTAATTAGTATTACCAGACAATTGCGACCACGTTAAAAAATGGTGTGAAGACACACAAAACTTGTTTTTTTTTTACCCGTTAATTGATTTAACACTATATTTGGCTGACGTTTTAAACAAAACCTCGATATTCTGAGTTTGGGATTATTCATTACATATTTCATAGTTTGCTGTTCACAGTAGCGACGTAAATGAAGTTCCCCTATAGGTATAACAAAAAAAAGCTGATTTACGACCAAATTTAGCTAAAAGCTTAAAGTTCAATAAAACAAATATTTTATTAAACAAAATGTTTAATTAATTTTTTTCGATTGCAGCTTTTTTAAATTTAATTTTGTGTTTTAGTATTTTTATATTTTCATTTAAAAACATAAAGCGATGATAAAATTGCTTAAAATTTTGGTGGATATAAATGTAATTTTTTTTTTTATATTTAGACGTTACATAATAGATTGCGGTATTATTTCTATAAAAATAATAGCAGCATTAAGTTTTCTTTTACAAAAAAATGTTTGTCCAATTGGAAGTTTTTTTAAAAAAAAAGTAAATATATAAACATTCCATACGGTTTTTTTTCTTTTTGTAAGCTTCCATGTATTAAAAAGTATATTATAACTTGAGACCTTTACGGTCCGGTTACTGACCGCGCCGGAACGGACCAAACCGAAATCCGGTCCGGTACGATCCGGTTATCACTTTCCGGGATTTTTTTCTTTTTTCATATATAAGAGAATAAAGATAAAAAGTCGACATTTCATTGTTAAAATAAAATGCCCTTTTATCAGTGGCGTAGCCAGGGGGGCACAGGGGGGCACGTGCCCCCTAGAAAAAAAAACGTAGCCTGAATTTAAGGGGGGTCTTTTTTTAGGGCCTCAAAATATGCGAAAAAAATGAATCAAAAAATTTGTATTTTCCGAAAATTCTTAAAATTTTTTGTAAAACATAAAAAATATTTTTTTTTGTCGTTCTAGTTCATTTATTTTTGTGAAGCCTTCTAAAAAAAATTTTGGCTACGCCACTGCCTTGTATGATAGTATATTAAACCATTTGCACATGCAATCTAAGATAAATTGGACATTTTAACAAATGTTAATTCAAATTGTAGCACTCATATGAACATCGCAATACTTCACGATAATTTTTGGTAAAATTAAATTCGTCAGCTTTAGCTCGCATTTATTTATTTAAATTGCCAACGTCGTAATAAAAAAGTGTATTATATTTGTAAAACGAATAAAGAAAAACACTCTATGGGTACAAATGCCGCATTTTTGTCCCTTTTAAAAAAATTGCTAGGTGACGTAAGTTTTAATACAAGCATATTTATCTCTAGTTGTAAACAACGTTTAACTAAAAAAATCATTAAAAATGTACCTAAAGATTTTTTTTGGAAAAATTGTATTTTTCGTCTATTTACAGGATCTGGTCTGGTTATTTAACCTTCCGGTCCACTCCGGGCCGGTTATGCGATCGAAAATCACAGTTCCGGTTTGATCCTGGCGGCCAATAATCAGACCGTGAAGGCCTATATTACCAACATTTGCAAATCAGCTATATTTGCATGGTTATACAACCCTGGATGTCTTTGAACGACGTTATGTTCAGATGGGATGCGGCACATACTGGTTTAATACGTAATATTAATGCGCATGAATTTTGATCTGGAGTCAAACGGTTTATATTTAAGACGCTATTGCTTCAGAGACAAAAAACATGCTACGACGAAAAACAAATAAAATCGTTAATACTTAGTTCGAAGAACACATTTTGTAACACAAACAAAAAAAGGTAACTTTCGTTTTAGAAAATTCGGTATACTTTTTCAAAAAATATATTCGTATTTTGTATTTATCGGTTTTTGCACATAAAAATTTTTAGCTTTTGTTGTTTACATTTTACGTCCACGTTGTAAAATTAAAAGATCTAGAATCAGGCTACAGTGAACTTTAAAACACAGCCTTTTTATAAAAATGCGCAGCCATTTTTTATTATGACATGTATGGTTTTATTGCTAGGTAAAGCAAAAAAAACGTAACATGCCGTTATAGAACGTAATTTTGTGTAACGTTATAACGTAACCTTATTTAAACACGCGTTTTCCCACCCTACTTAATGCTGTAACCTACATTCGTGTCTGCAGGGGTAATCGTATCTGGCTACGCCGCGTTGCGCAAGGTAATAGCTTTTCTATTTTTTTTGGAATATAGCTTTGCTGTTATTCGATCTCTCAATGGATTTCTTTGCATATTTCTCTTCATGATCTGTGAGAGTAGGAAAAGTTCACCAATGACCACGTAAACATAAAAATCCCCACTTTATATTTTTTATAAATACCGGGACTAAAAAACAACACACCGGCTTCATATTTATTATAGTTTGTAAGAAAAAAAGAATAGAATTTTCATAAGTAAAATAGGTAAATTTTTTTGTATACTTATAAAAAAATACCCTTGTATAATACATATAACCTGTAAAAAAAACCATTAGTTAAAGTGTTTAAAGTTTAACGAATTTTGATAGACAGCAATATTAAAGCATAGTAACTTTATATTACGAATGTTTTTGTAGAGATTTCACAGGCCTAATACATTAGCCATCAATAAAAAATCGAATGATTACAATTTTGTAAACGCTATTACTTTATATAAGAAATAAAAAAGACACCATACCACAATCATATATTTGCTATTGATTTACTCCACACAATCAAATGCAATTATTTCACATAATTTCTTTTACAAACTACTGATAAAACCTTTTTTCTAGTTTTGTTATATTAGAGCTTTGACATTAAAAACAAAAATTTATATTTTTTTGTATTTCTAGTTGCAAAAAATCACAAAAGAAAGGTTTTCTTTTTCAGTTAAATAAATAAGCAAAACTGAAAACTTATTTTTTAAATAAATTCATTTAAGTTAGTTGGTTTAATCAAAAAAAATATCTTTTTGGGTTTATTTGTATAAATAAATGTAAAATATAATATATTTGAAACTGATATAGTAAAAAGTAGATATAACAACATTCATGACAATTTGTTTTTATAATTGTTATATTATTTTGCTAAGAAGTTTTTAAACTTGGTCTTTGTATATATTGTACGTGTTATATTTACCAATATAAAAAATGTATTCAAAACTGCATTGAATTGCTCAGATTTTGCCAAAATGGATTTTATTGATAACCAAAAAGATAAAAAAATAGCATTTTTTTTTGAAATTTTTTTTTTAATTTTTATTATCATATATTACAATGAAATGACAATAAATAAAGTTTGTTCTTTTTAAAAAATTGTAAAATTAACTAAATATTAAATATATTTATATAACATGAAAATACGCTCTTTTGACACCAAAAATTTTATGAAAGCATCGTGCAAACCATTAGTAAAAATATTCCCAAAATATATAGTTAGGTTCTATACAAAAAATAAATCAAACAAGTAAATAAATAAATAACACGAGAAAATATTTTTTTATCAATTGTTCTTTGCGACGAATATTTGTTTTCCCAAGCCTCATACGCCTAAAAATAGGCGCAAATAAAACAATGCCCTATTTCACCCATCAAAGAGGCCTTTTTTCTACATTATTTACAAGAAATTAATAAAAAAGCTATATTTTGTAAATAATAAAAAATATATTGTATAGTTAACTTTTTGATTTTTTTTAAATTCCATGGTTTTGGTTTTTATGGGACCGATTTTTTTTTCCCGTCCCCCTTGACCTTTTTCAGGGCATCGAAGATCCGACCAGTGTACAGGTTACATATTTGTTTCTTGCACGTCTCAATTTTTATATCATACGCTTTTGGAACAATATGCATTTAATGATAATAAAATTTATACAAAAAAAACTGCTACCTAAAGCGAAAAGAATGAATGCGTAAAACCGCGAAAAAAAAACGCTGCCCCCACCGGATCATATCAAGAACCGTACCGTGTAACCTATGATTCGGCAGGAGGATAAAATAGGGGCCGGGTACCACCCTTGCAGATAGTCGTTTTGCTGGAATATAAGGTTTTTTTTTAGTTTAAAGTTACCATTGTAGAATAAATATTGTTCCATAATACATTGTTTTTTTTTGGCAATAATAAAACGATGTTGCAAATAAATATTTCTTAAGTATTTTTTTGCTTTTTATATTTTTGAAGTGAATTTTTTTTTACTTTTTATATATTTAAAACTCACACTAAAACATGATTTCTTATATTTTATCGGCATAAAAATTATTTTTTTATTATACCAGATATAATATACTATATTTTTATATCATTTTTATTTCGTTTGCAGTTTTTGCTTATCTGAATGGAAGGTGGATAACGTAAAATTCGCTATTAATTGCACTAAGCGGCCAAAGTAACAAAAATTTTAAAACAAAACGTAAATTATGCACAAACAAAATGCATTACGAAAATTGAATTGAACAACGAGTATCGAGAAATGTTAAATAAAAATTTAATGTGTACAAATCGGTAAAAAAACATAGAAGTCTGACAAAAACCTATCAAGCCAACATATTCCACAAAAAAATACACTTCTAAAAATAATAAAAATATATGTAAATGTAAAAAAAGTAAAAACTGGGTTTGTATGGGTTGTTATTAGGGTAGGTTATGAAAAAAAACAGAAAAATAAAAAAAATGTAAAAAAATTTAATGTATAATATTAAAAACATAAAATGCATATATGATATCTTACCTTTGTTCTATTTTATTCCACTTAAACTTGCCTTTTTTTCTGCGAGTGTCCACGCCCTCTTTAAGGGGAAATTGGCGAAGTTTTCACTTACTATTTTGCTCTATTATAGATCCATATAATCATTTTTTTAATTATTGTTTTTTTGTTTACAGTTTTTTTTTATATATGAATCCAAAGTGCGTTTACTTACTAAGATTGCTTTTATGTCTTTACATTTTATTGTAAATTTAAGTAGTTATGTAAGCAATAAGTCTAATAGGTATGGCCATATTAAAGTGATTCGTATTTTTGTTTCCCCCATAATGGTAAGATTATGGTAAAAAAACAAAATGGTCAAATTTATAGTATAAATATAAAAAAATGTATGAAAAACAATTTAAACTTTGTAAAATTATCATAAATAAATATATGCAGAAAAACAAAAAATATATATTCATATTATGGAGAAATGTTTTTTTATTAACCAATATCGTTTATTACAAAGAAAAATCAAAAGACCGAAAAGAAAACATATGATGTAAAAATGCGGTTTACAAAATAATTATAAAACTATTTTACTAATATTTTGTGTTTGTGTAAGTTTATTTGGCAAGATCCTGTTTAAAAAAGCAAAAGTAAACAAATTCCATTTATTATGAATAATTTTTTGGTATTATTAGTTTAGTATTTTTTGTTTACTAGTTTTTTTTTTTAAAAATGTTATTGATATATTTTTAATTAATTTGTAAAAAAATATAACTACGGCTACAACTTACAAGCTAACCCTATTATAAACATTTTTAATTTTATTTGCATTTTTGATCAGTATGTAAATAAGCAATAAAACAAACCAACTAGATAGTAGACATCATATTTGTATTTTTTTTTGCTTTTTTACTTAATTATATATTTTACAATGTGCATGACACATCAACTGTTTTGCAGACGCACAAAATTCATCGTAAAGTATAAGGACCGATGTTTGGCAATGTATTTTTACATTGCGATTTTATAAAATAAAAAAATACTATATACATTGCACATATACAATGACTATCGAATAATGTTTATTATCTATTTTTTGCAAGTTAAGATTGCTTGGCTAGAGAGGTAGAAATAAAATCACCTCGAATCATGTCAATTTATAGTAAAAATCAAGTCATTCTAAATTAATGATAAAGAAATAGGCTAATATAAAATAAGTGTAAAGTTCAGGAAAAAAATAAATGAAATTTTCCAGGCAGCTAGATAAAAAATTTGGAAAATACTTAACCTTATAATGGTTATATAAGATATGGTCATATATGGTTATTTGCCACATATTTTTTGTGACCCCCCTGTAGATAAGTCTCAAATTATAATAAAAATTATAATGAGTTTTTTGCCTTTCACATAAACCAAAATATTTATATGGTAGTGTTATTAAGTAATATTCTGCAAATTTCTATGCTTTTTTTAACAAAACGTCATTTATAATTAAATTCTCCGTTATAAATATAAACCCAAATTCAAATGTGTAAAAAATAAGTAGAAATGGGTACTCTGGGTAAAACATCAACAGCGTTTCTCTACTCATACTCTACCCATTATCCATTGGTAAAAGGTAGAATAGTCAAACGAGCACACTCCTAATTGTAACCTTTTTAATACATGTTTTCGGTGTGATTTTAGCTTTCCTAAGCTTCTTATTTTTTTTTAAATTATACGGGGTTATTTCTTGTCATCTAAAAAGAATCAATTATTTTTCCACTATGTATATTTAGATCAAATCGTTTTAGATATAAATATCTTGGCGCTTCTTTACATAAGGGGGCGCCTGATTTAAGGGGTCCTTTTTAAGCGGGATTTTTTATGAGGAAAAAATAAAATACGAATGTATATATATTAATTTAATAAATCATATTG
>JAQFYM010006921.1:0-11060 GCA_034694785.1 Agrenia bidenticulata
TTTACAATAACATTGTAGAGACATCACCGGGGATCGACAAAGATAATGCCGAGACATTACCTCAATTATTATTACCTCCCTTTGAACAGACAGAGGAGAAGCCTAGCCTAAAGCTTTCCACACTGCTGAATCACAACTCTAAAGATGCACCTGGATTTCCCATGGTAGGTTGATCAGAACATCTATGCGTGAAATTGCAATTGCATAATTCCTTCGTTCTTTGTTTAGCATGACGTCACAAAGCACAACATCAACATTGACAGCTCTCAATCCTTTAATTTCAATCCCGCCAATTCTCCAGGTAAATATACCGGTCTTTTTTCCATGAAAATGTCTAAATGTATATTCTTGTTATAGGGAATGTAAAATACATGCAGAGACTTCCTTTGATACCGAGAAAGTACATAGAGGTAATTAGTTCGTATAAATATCTAGTGTGAAAATAATTTAATATGAAACTGAATTGTTTGAAGCCGGCTACACACAAAATTAACCGATCACTGTGTACTCTGGTCCATCTTATCACAAGGTACCTGTTGATCGTGGACAATGCTAACTACAGGCTTTACAACAACATTAATCCTATGAACAGGCCAAAGGCTAATTGCACTCAAACCGAGTCTCCCCACAAGAAAAGGCACATCATCATCCGTCCCAAAGATGTAATGTAGTACTGTTTTTAAATTTCTCTTAATTTCTAATCTGGTAATAATTAAAATACATGTTCTAAATTTAATTACAGGGACGGACAAAAAATCTCAAGAACCGGATTGATCGGGCGTTCTGTAGGACTTTTCAACTTATCAGGGTACATCTTATACACCACTACTCCCCAACCCTGATGACCATGAACCATCACAACCCTATGCGGTTCGAGACGGGTATCTGTCAAGATCTTCTGAATAAAAGAAGTTTGATGGCTATTGCCTAATCATTTTTTCTGTAAATCCTATACTTAGCTAATAAACCCAGGAGTATATAAACTCCTGGTAATCACATTTTAGCTATCATTCACTCTTATTACTTTATTATACCCCCTTCATACCCTTCAACTTCAATAACCATGGCTCCAGCCCACGAGACTTGTAAGGCCGGTAAGGGCCAGAAGAGGATCTATACAGCCGCTGACATCGGTTGGTAGGCCGGACCGTCTACAGCCCCGGTAATCCCGACTGTCCAATTCCAGCCGCGTCCAGTAGTCAGCCCAGCAGTCCCAGCCATGCAGAGCCCCACTGAACAAGAGCCGAAACCGATTGGGACTCTATGGGGCCAAACTACTCAGAAACCGAGTCTGGAGAGCTATCAAGCTCGGACTCTGAGCCTGAAGAGTACGTGCCATTGCCTATGTCGGTGGTTGAAACTAGTAGATGGTTAAATACCACCCAGTGCCACTTTTTTAATTTATGCAGGTTTTTATGGGGTTTATGCCCCTCCCAGCCTGCTTGGCGTTGCCCACCCCCTCCAGCCTCCCTTGGATTGATGTATGGCTAAATAAATATTCAGTGATAAGTATGGGGTTTAATTATTTATTGGTCATTAGACCAGAATAACCAAAAGAACAAATATTTAATAAAAATCCCAGCTTAATTTATTCCCACCCAAAACGCTTTGGACAGTTTCGAAGTCGTCCACTTCTGCGAGGAGCCCTAACCACCGACATCGCCTCTTCCTCCGCACTCTCCCACTCATCCAGCGTCTCTACCATCTCTTGTTCCTCCGCATCCACCTCTTCTTCATCCGCACCCCCTTCTTCTTCGTCCAACATCTCGATCCTCACCACTTCCTCCCTCATCTCAATCCTTAAATCTTCGAAATTCCGACCTAGTTCGGCAACTTCGTCGCTCAAAAGAGCTGCATCTTCGAAGATTTCTCCTCCTGAGACGGAGCTACGGAAAGAGGTTGAAAGGGTCTCCTCAATTGATTGAGGAGTGTCCGACTCTTCCTCCACAGCAGCGACTGGCTTCTTCGAAACTTTTTTCCGTTTCTAAAAAACGGCCTTTGGTTCGGAAAACCGGAGCCGGCAGGGTCGACACTGGGGCTTTGGTCCAAGAAAAGCTCTGTCTGGGTCGTAAGGGACACCCAACATCCTCGATGGACCAGCTATGGGCTCACCTCTTTCAACTCCCAAATTTGTGACTGGAGGGTCACCAGGAACTATTGTTCCATCTCCTACCTCTTCATGCTCTTCCGGCCAGACACTCTTCGGAGTCTTGGGGTGAAGGTGGTTGAGAAGAGTTCACCTCTCCCAGGACAAACATCTCCAGTTCCTCCTCCAGGCGCCGAAAACCTCTCATACGCCAGAAGCGGTTCCAAATTTGGCGCCTGGACTTGAACACCAGGAAGGTCAAACCTCCAACGGTGACAATCGTTCCAAACAGCAACGCTGTAACAAAATACGACGATGATGATAATGACATGATAATGATTAGGTTAAAACAACCTACTAAATAAAAAATACAAAAAAACACTTACCACTTAAAAGCCCAAAAGACGACGAAGGGGCTTCCCAAGGGTCCGGAGAAGGTTCCGTTGAAGCGTCCGGATACGGAGGAAGAAACCCTGGGCACAGAAATGAATTGCCGGGTTCGATAAGAGTTTTCAACTCTCCAGAAAGATCCCTCTTGCTTCCCACACAGGCGAGTGCACCATTCGTGAACTGCACATAAATGCACTCAACTACACACTCAGTGCAGTTTAAAACCTTACTACGGCAGTTCATTTTAATTAAAATTAAAAAAAAGGGACAATGGGAATGGCAAACGCTACTGTCTGAGCTTCTTTGTTACAAAACAAACAAGCGTATGCGGGTATATGCGTATGCACACATAGAGGGCAGTGCCTGATAATAAGAAGGTTAGAAACTGAGCAGTGTGAATTTGGGTTGTGTGCTTAATTAAAGATAGATGCAATTCTCTTACTAAAGATAATGAGCAGAGTTGGCCAAGTGGAGTAAACCCAGGAAGTAATGCATTCTATCGCAGGAGTTCGAACCCTATCAACATCTTTTATTTTTGCTTGAATTTTTAAGTGTTTTAAAATTTTTAAATCAATGCTTATAGTCTCTGCATCCTTTTTGATGATTTTAGAGTTAGCGGAGTTCCCCTGCAGTTGTGTTTTTGATTAATAATACAAAAACACAGCTCCAAGCGAGACCCGCCAGGCTCTCTATTTTTTGGATTTTGAGTTTGTTGAGAGTGACGGGTGGAGCTAGTCTCCGAACGAAAAAAAACTATTTACATGTATGAAAAAATGAAAAATTTACAAGAGTTATAATAACTATAAACATGGCCTTGGAAAGATAATTACACGGACTAAACTGTATCGACTTCATCGTAACCGAAAAAATTGTGTGGATTAACAAAATATTTGGATGTCAAGGGGAATTCGATCCTTTTGTCTGACCTCGTTTGGTCGTTTCCCGAATTTCTATGTATGACGGGGACATAGGGCTCTGGTGGTGGTGAAAATTGCCGCAAAGATAATATTTTCTTGTATAATTTGGTAAATTTATAACAAAAGATTACAACTATGAGAACTAGACAAATTCCAAATAAAGTAACATAATCTTGTTTTGCTGGTGGGTGGGATAAAACGTTGCATCCATTTTCAGGTTCAATCCGCAGTCTCAAATATCGATCCTCAATTCCGTGACATTCAGACGAGGAACACGCTCGGTCCCCTAATATTCCATAATTTGACTTTGTGACATTTTCTGCGAGACAAACGTATTCAGCAGGAGATTGCACGTTTACAATAAATTTGTAAAATCCACTTCCCTTCTTCTCTGTACAATTATTGCATAAATATTCAACGTAAGAAAAATTCTCCATTGTTTCACATAGACAACTGCAAATTTCAGTTTAAAATTATTTTAGAAGGTTATTATCTTAAGACTGAAACCAACCTTTACTCTTGAGACTAATTTCACAAATGAGCGATAAAAACTTCGGCATTGGCTGTTTTAATCTGGTACTAAAATAATTTATAACTTATTAACTAGCCTAGTACAACATGTTTGAGATGTTTTTTTAGAGTTTTGTTATTTATATTTTTATAGAACTGTTTTACGATGTTGTCATTTTTGTTAGGATTATTACCAAATCTTGACAGAATTGAGTTAAAGCTCACACCAAAACTTCTATTATACAACATGTAAAGTGCGTACAATCCACATACTTCAGAATCATCAGCTTGCAGTTGACGAAGTGATCGATTTTTGATCTGAATAGGAAAATTAATACTATATATAAGAGGGTCAGCGCTGCCATAGCTGTCAAAATAATCGACCTTTAAACTTTTAAACTCTTTATACACAAAATAACTGATCCAGTGAGTACCTGGCAAACCCAAAACGTCAGTGTTTTGAATAATTGCCAATGGAGTCTGGTTAAAATTAATGGTATTGAGCTCATCAGCAGCAATAACATAAACTTGTTTAACATTACTAGTTTTTTTCAGTTTTTTTAAACAGCATAGCAAAGTTTTGGCATCCATTAATTGCTATTAATTTTACTTTCATCATCAACTTTACAATTAGGCTGACGTTTTTTTTACACTTTCCACAATATCTGCACTTTTGATGTTTACAACAAGTTAAGTTTTGAAGTTGTTGTTCTTCCAATTTTGAGTTTCCATGAACGTTCAACTCATTTATTCCAAGTGCCTCTAAAAACTCCTTATCTTGCAAAAGTCTTCTTTGATTTGCCATTTTTAGTTTCTCCACTTCCCAATCGTCCTGTCTATCGTAATATTCCAATTGTGCCAGAAACTTGGCACTATATTGAAGCATGTTCACTCACTCAATCTGTTAAAAGTTTAATATAGTCTCTGTGTAAACGTTCTTGTTGCTGTCGAGTTGCAACAATGACTGGAACTGTGCCAATATAATGCAGTTAATAGACTCACTTAAAGCTGTTCGAAATTTCAGTTCAATCTTTATTTGGCCTTGTTTCTTTATCTGAAACCGATTCCCTCCATTAGCAGGCATGAGATCAAACACTAGTAAAAATTCCCCTTTGAAAAATTTTTCTCGGGATATTCCGTTGCCACTCGAAGGGTGAGGCAAAGCAGAGAATATGGTGTGGTACCCTAATAACCCTAGACCTTTGTTTGCATCAAAGGATAAATTCCGATAGATTGATGAATCCCCATCGACAGAAACTATAGCAGATTCCAAATTAAAATGTTGAAAGTTAAAAGGACTCAATTCGATAGCTCCTAGTAGTGTTTTGGAACTAACGAATGATAAGACTAAAAACTCGGGTAAATTACCACTGAATACAGTTTCTGAAACGACAGTTTGCGCATCTTTACCAACCACAAATGATTTTACTTCATGGGCTCGTAGAGGATATTGGTATCGTTTTCCACTGGATAAAAGTTTTTGATGCTGAGCAAATATGTAAGGATTAACCACATGCCTTTTACAATAAAATGCAACCTCATCAAATGCAATTTTAAACGGAAAAGGTGTTATTTTGATCTCAGTACCAACTAGACAAAATGCTGGATCACTTCTTCGTAGCGAAATTTTAATTTCAACGTTGGGTGGAAGAAATCGATTCTGTGTAAAAATAGATTCAGAAATTCTCCCAATCATTTCAAAAGGTGAACTTAGATTAACAAACTCTTTTCTTGCGATAAATCCTGTATTTTCTGATGTGAATACATCCTGTTTCGTATCAGGATAATAAAGTTGAGTTGTTAGTTGAGAATCTTTTACTCCTTGACTAAATGCATGTAGATCTTGTATATGATGTTTGTAAGAATAAAAGCCAGTTGATCTGGAAACCTGGGTACCATTGATAAGCACTTCAATACTTTCAAAAAGACTGGCAAAAAAATTTTCAGAAGGCCCAACAACATCGAAGCTTGCCAAGTCCAAGCCATTAGCTTTAAGAATTCGTAATTTTAAAAATAAAAACGAATTTCGAAAGTCCATATGGTGAGTCGTCAAAGAATTAATGACTATTTGTAGTGGATTGTTGTTGTCCTTGTAATTAGATATGGGAAAGTATGTAGTGAAATCCGAATTCAGAACTGAAACATCACTTGGAGGAATAGCGAAATGATCCAAAGCTGACCTAACAGCGGGCGACGAACCCTCAAAAATTTCGTTCTGCATTATGGTTGCTTACTCTTTATCTTTTTCCTTGACGTTTTAGGTTTAGATTTGGTTTTCTTCGGTATTAATCGCTTTCTCTTTTTTGACTTGCCTCCACCGGTGGGATTTTTGGGATTGCGACGTTGTTTGCCTTTGCCTGTCTGTTTTGTAGAAGTTTTTCGTTTTTTAGGAGTTTTTTTAATACTGTTTAATGGAATTAGATAATCTAACCCTTCAACGTACAAGCCACTGCTTCCATTTTTCCCCATTTTCACTATTTTGATTCCTCTACCAATTTGAGGTGCCTTGTCCAACGCACAGGCTCGTTTTCGGCAAATAACTTTTCTCATCAATTTATTGATCGAAAATGAAGTATTACAGTTGTTGGCGTACTGCTTGGACTTAGTAATTTTAACTCTTCATCAACTATTTGAATTTGTATTTGAGAGAGTTCTGAATGCTTCAAAGGGAGAAAATAGACTGGCCATATCTTTGAATAGTTCTCAGTATTACTTGAATTGGGCCTAGATAAAAGTCGAATCACAGGCAAAAACGTTGAAGAAATAACCGGATTTTCTATAATATTTGTCATTACATAGAGCTGGTTTCGCTTTCCTATAGAAATAATAGGAATTGGTTGAATGTCATTCGATGGATGATTACTGGATGGTAGATTTTCTGGTAAAAATAAATCTTGCCGATCGTTGGCAAATTCGAATGAGTCTTCTATTCTGAGAAGCCTATTAATTGAATTTGGAAGTCGAAAGCGAATATCAGGACTATCTTTAAAAACGTGTAGAATTGTGTTGGCTTTGTTTGGAACCATTCGAACATCAATATCCTTCTTTTCAAAAGCCGTTACTATTTCATCAATTAAAGAATTAAAATCGTATGTATCCGGTTCTGTTATAGGGATCGCAACTTTTTTCCATTTATGTAATGTGAAAGAGAGAGGAACTGTATTGTTCCATGAATCATAGTGTACTTGAGATTGAAATGATTCAGATCGGCGTTTGCCTGCTGAAAACTGAAGTTCAGTAAAGCCTAAAATTTTCCCTGCTTCAGGATTAATTTCTAACGTACGATCATTACTAGTGTGGAAGTCCAGTAACGTATAATAATCCTCACTTCCAGTTGCAAAATTGTGGAGTGTTAGTGGTGCGTTTTCTTCTCGTAATTTATTGTTAGCAAAAGTAACAAACGAAGAAACTTGCTTTATGTGGATTTTATGTAATTCAAAGACTGAAGACTCATCCTGAAAAACTGTTATTATGTTATCGTTTTCAGAATGACCAAAAAATGTACGTTTAGGCAAAGGAGAAGGCTTTGGAGGAACAACAGGTTGGATGGTTGATCGGCTGTAAGTGTCGGTGTACCAAATTTCTGAAAGTCCTACCTCGTAATTTTCTTCTCCAAAAAATATTGGTGAACATAGACAGTTGGTGAAAGAGCTTGAGGTGTTTTCAGAAATAGAATCGTTACTTGGGTTGCTGAAAAGAGTAACAAAAAATTCCTTTGCTCTTCGATAACGACCGATGTAAAACTCAAAATCCATTTAAACTGTTTCACTTAATTGAGATGGTACTAAAGCTAATTCTTCGTTGTAGAAACCAGACTGAAGAAGTTCACCATTCATGTCTTCTAATTTATATGTTGGAGCTCCTGGAGTTTGACGAACCTCTGATATACGAAAAATTTCTTTTCCAAAAGATGCTTCGTAGCCTTTAGAGAACTGAATTTTACTCACGGCAATTCGTACCGAATCTCCAACTGAAAACTTTGGCTGAATTGGTTTAGCTTTTATTACATTATCATACAAGTTGTGCCAAACTTGAGATTCGTTTTTTTTGTTCACATCTTTAGCAGCCATCCGAATGGTTCTATTGTAACTGGCGTTAATATTGGCAGTTATTTGGGGGAGAACTAAAATCCAAGAATGCTTTTTTGAGTTAGTGAAAAATCGCTCGAGTTTGGTTTTCACTTGCTTGACTTTTATCTCACTTATCATGGCTTTTAGCTTACTATATGTGTGATAAAGTTTCACACCAGTAATTTTTAGCAACTGCTTAACTTGTTTATTAAAAAATTCAGATCCTGCATCTCCCCAGTAAAACTTGGGGATCCTCTTTGATTCTTTGAATATTTCTTCAATAGCCTCTACTAGCGAAGATCCAGATTTTTTTTTTAATGGCTTGGTCCATAGATATTTAGAAAACACATCAACCACTACTAATATATACTTATAACCTCTGTTCTGGAAATTGTATTTTTTGTAATCGATTAAATCTATTGTATGTACCATATCCATAAAGTTTACAATTACTTTTCTTCTTGGAAATTTTTTCCTAATTGGTTTATGTAGACTTTAGCTTTCCAATCCGGCCAGGGTAGCTTGAACGAATTTGGTATTTCTGTAATTTCTATTTCTTAAAAATCCACTCAAACCCGAAAAACTTCCTGCGTTTCTTGCAGTAGTAAAGTCTCTAGTGAGAATCGATTTCTGATCCATCACTTAAATCCATGTAAATCTAGAATTAAAGCTACTCCATTGGTCTTTTAAACCTGAACCTCCGACTTGAACTTTTTTTCTGACTAATGCTGACTCGATAATTCCTTCGTCTTTAAGTAACTTTTTGAAGGACGGCAAAGGTTTAGAATATTCAAAACTTTCAGGCAGTTGTAAAGGTAATTTAGAATCATTTTCGTTTAGTGACATGTCTTTTTCTATTGTTCCATTAGATACAAGTTTATCATATAAATTGTTAGGGATGACTCTGAGTATATTATATGTTATCAAATGCACAAAATAATGCTTCTTTTATTAATGTAGAAAGCACACAAGAAAGAAGAAGTGCCACCAGCCTGTGATATTTCTTTAAAAACTTGGTTACAACCGATTTTTTAAGTTTTCGTTTCTAAAGAAAAATATTTGACTATAATTTTACACTTTTTCACACATTTAGTTTCTTTTTTGTTAAGTTTAATCTTGTTTGTATTATAGATACATTCAACAAGAGCACTTAGTTCACTCTCAGTCGCCTCGGTTATAATTTTTTTTCGAGCTGCTGCTTTTGCATGGACGATACTGTTGAGAAAACTCTCACAACTTTGAACCTCTTCACTCATTGTCAACTGAAGGAGTGTAAATTTTCATGTCCAACACAGGGTATACAAAGTTTCGAACTCGGAATTTATCAGTCATTTCAGGACTAAAATCAAATAGCAAATACTTGTAAGGCTCACGACTAACGTCTTCCATGGCCTCCAAAAGGTATCGGCCCTTCTGAGGAGCAAATTGCTTGGATAAATACTGAATAGAGCTTTTGTCCCTAATATTTTTATAAAGTACTAAATACATAACATTTATCAACATACAACGAAGGGACTTTGGGTACAAATTTTGTAAAATAATGATTAAACCAATTCTTTCGTGATGTACTCTTTGAATGACCCAGTTGGTAATTTCAAAATTGCACTTAGCATTTCGTTCAAAAGACAACATCTGGTCATCATAAATTAGCAATGAACCAGGTTGCAAATGCGATTCTAAATCATCTTTGTCGGATACAAATATTACGTTACTATCATCAGAAAAGTCATTAAATTTGGCTTGAAAGTGAGAATAAACGTACACAACTTTTACTTTTCTATCTTTGAAAATTACATTTCGGTGTTTGATGAGATCTAAAACAAAATATGTTTTACCGGCAAATGCTGCTCCAGCCACAACCATGGACATAGGGAAATTTAGTCGGTAATCAAAGGTTTTCTTGTCCATATTTTTATAATTTTTTTGTGTCTTCCCTTGCTGCAGGCTTGGCAATTCGAAAGTGACCGAGCGCAGTGCTATCAATTTTATTAGCCTCTAAGTATCTTGATGGGTTTAAAGCGTGAAAACCAACTTTTTTATAATTATTTACTCCTACGTTGTGTTTGAACGACCTCAGATGTTTAGATTTTATGTATTCAACACCCTCGTTGAAAAGTATTTGAAGATAAAAATCATGAGTGAGCTTGTTAAGTACCGAGCGGGGTACTCCTTTCCCTTTGTTATACTGCTGGCATTGTTCACATTTGCTTTCATTTGGTTTTCCACAAGTTTCACATAGAAATCTTACTGAGTAGTTCTTTGGGCGAATGCTTATGACTTCTAAAATATTCAAGCTGCATAGTTTCCAGTATCCGTGTTTCAATTCATTGGTCGTGTAGTTCATGATCTTTAGGAACATTAGAAAAGTCGAAAACACTCGAAAGGCTTTTTAATTTAGAAATAAACTCTTTTTTTGGGTCGTCACAAACTGCACATAAACTGTCAGAGTAGATAGTAAAGTGTCACCGTGAGGCGTTTTTCATTGATTTTTGTTTTTTGGGCGAGTTATGGATGATTGATCGGCGGTGGTGGTGAGGGGTTATGAGCTAGTAATTATGAGCGTGTGGTGGTTATTGCTGATATACTATTTATTAATACTAAAAATATATAATTGAAAATAAACGATACGATTTATATTGGGGGTGGATTATAGCGAGAGCGAGTTCGAAGGGCAATTGCGGACATTACAGATGCTACAGAGGCTACGGATTCCGGAGAACTATCAGACTGTAAAGTATAATCAGAATCATCTGACTCGTGAAGCGAGTCAAGATGAGAAGGGGCCACAGAAAGAGATCGGGATCGAGATCGTGCCGGAGTTACAGATCGCGACCGAGATCTTAAACGGGGGGGTACAGAGGGCTGCCTAATAGAGTGAACAGAGGGTTCTCTAGCATTAACATTTAGATTAAAATTAGGTTGTTGAAAGTAGTAATTATTAATGGGGGATTCCATGCATTTTCGGGGGGGATTTTGATGTTGTGGCTGTGGGTTGTTAAATATTCCCCTAATTCCGTTCTTGAATATTTCGGCCATATCTGCAACGTAATTAATGACGGGGTCCCAGTAATTCATGTAGATGAAGTA
>JAQFYM010006922.1:0-11060 GCA_034694785.1 Agrenia bidenticulata
CGTACCAAAATGCCATTTTATATTTTTTTCGTACCGTACCGGTACCTGCACCAAGCTGGTAAGGTACTGGTACGGTAGCCTGTCCAACTGCACCGCGGTACACACTGCCAACTCTGGTCTTACATACACTTTATAGGGCTATAGTTAGGTTAATAGGGTAAGGGTTAGGTTAATAGGGTAAGACTTAGGTTAATAGGGCAAGGATTAGGTTAATAGGGTAAGGGTTAAAAATATGGCATTTATTATAATATATCAGCTCCAATTTGCCTTTGTTTTTTTATTCATGCGTTTTATTATTCTAGAACTTGTCTTTTATGCAAATTTTATGCCCTAAATTAGAGAGAAGGATAAACATCATTTCTACTTAATTTTTACAAAATGTTTTCGGTTTGCAGTGGGTTTAAAATATGTTGTGCTTTTTCGATTTTTTTTCGGTTTTTTTGTGCTAATAATTCTCCGCCTATCAAACAGATGAAGAAATGTAACAAAGTAAATAATAAAATGATTTAATTGTTATTTATTTTTGGTCGTGCTTTTAGCGAATTTTGTGCTTTTTTTGTGCCCATAATTCTCCGCCCTAGAGACGCACTAAAAGTATACGATCAATTTGGAACATCTTGTTGATGTGAATCTGGATTTACTACTATATATTTAATAATGACTGAAAATATTACAAGACAAAAAATACTTGAAAAAAATTTTGATAGAGTTTCAAAAATACAACCGTCTTTAATAAACAAAATTAATAAATAAATATGTTCTGTTAGTCAGAGTTCTTTTGAATCTTTTTCAACTTAGATTTAAAATTCATTTTGTATCTCATTTTTATCATACTTTATCATGCTGCTAAACATGCATTATATCGTGTCCGGCGATTATGAATCTTAATCTACAATTTGTTCATGAAACAGTCGACCCTATCAATGATATCACACTCGACCGTCAACTGTAAAAAGATGTTAATGTACGCCTCTCGGCATACACACTGTAGCTTATGTCATCTTTTTTACTAAAACCTGCATTTTACCTCATATTTGTAATTTTAGTTGGAATTAATTCGAAAGAGGCTACATTTTTTCTTTTTATATGGGAAAGCTACAAAAAATTAAATTTGTGGTGATCCCTGGACTAATAAATATACAAAAGTACTAATAACGGTCAACTATATAAAATATTGTAGCTGTTTGTTTATTTATACCTACTTGAAACATTACAGATTGCTTTTTTTTTTCTTTTTCAATCAGTTTAATTATATATATATGATTCGTTTAAAGTTAGTTATACAGCACGCGTGATCTATAAGTAATGCATGTCATATGGCGTTTCAAATTTAATTTTTTTAAATTGTCTTATTTACAAATCATCAAAAAAATAGTGTTGCAGTATATTAAAATATTATGAGGCGATTAAACGCAAACAGGATGCTTTAATATACAAAAATACATGCACGTCACCACAAAAAAAGACTAGAATTAGTTTAAAAAGGAGTATGCCAACGAGCAAAAATATTCTGGTTATCGTTTTCATCTACTCAAAAAAAAACAAAATATGTTTGAAACTTAAATACCCCTATAAATTTTTGCTGATATGTCGTTTTGTTGTTATTGCAGCAGGTATATTTAAAACAACAATAGAACATAATTTTGTGTAAATAAAAGGATACCAGAAAAATAATGATGAAAAAAATACGTACATTTACGTCTTATGTGTAACTGTATACACCAAAAAAAAAAAAAAAAATTATACTTTTTCGTTACCGATTTTCTAATTTTAGATTTTTTAGATTTTTTTGTTAATTTTATGAAGTTTGTTTGCTTATATTTTAAGCCCAGAAAAACCCAATTAACTACAACATATGAAAAAAAAGAAGGATTCGACCATCTCTGAAAAACATCCTTTTTTATTCTAAACGTTATATATAAAGGCTCTTGTTTAAAATTCTTTTTTAAGTGTGTTGAATGAGGCGGTTTTACTTTTTTGTTTTCTTAAAAAGGAATTATAAATAGAACGATACTATTTATTTCAATGTGTTTGGTTCATATGCCTTTTTTATTTTACTTCGTTTTACGCCTTTATTTAACAAATATGGGCTTTACATTTTAAAATAGTACTTCTGCGCTTTTTTAACCGTGTTTTACTAATTTAATAGACAATAATTGCTATAAATTGCTCGTTCTAGCGTTTGCGCGAGTTAGAAATAAAAATGACACCACCTAGTGACTCTATTACATGATTTTTAGATCTTGTACTGTTACCATCGTTCATATATGATGACCCATTTAACTAAAAATTGATTTATTCATTTACTCTATATTTTGCCTTGTAAAACATACAGTAAAGTCAAAATAATACGTATATTTTAATATTTATAATTGTCTCTCTCTGTTTTAAAATTTTAGATGATTAATCAGAACGGAGTTTATAGCTACTTATACACGTAAAACCACTGCATTATGTAGTGGTTTATTATATTAATGTATTATTCGGTAGTCTACGTTATACTATAAAAAATATCTAAAGTTAAAACAAATAAGGCTATTTAGTTCAGGCTAACTTTAACACAAGCAAAAAGACATATAAACCAGTATTTTTTTTCGTTTTTTTAAACATCTTTAAATTTTGGCTGAAATGATTTTTGATACAGTATAGTTAATACATTAAATGAATAAGAAAAAAAATATTTTAATTCATGCTGTGGTTTACTTTGCGAATTTCGTAAGACTAGTCTATTTTGTAGGCATAGTTTTAGATTTATTACTTTACATGAGCTTTACTAGTTAATAAATAATTTTAGTATGATTTTATAACAAATGAATGTTTATACCGTTTTTTTTTGCTCTTTTTTTCTCATTATATTTAGTTTTAAATGCAACTAATTTTGATTCCTAAAAATAAAAAATGCTATAAACATAATTTAAGAGAATAAAATATGAATTTCAGTACTTAGGATTTTTTTTACGTTTAACACGTATAATAGTCCATTTCTTTGATTCCTACGATATTTATTTTCTTTTACGCCAATTTACGGTGGAAATTGTCTACAGAAGGGGTTGACATTTTAAGATATGACAGCCCTGCTAAATTCTCTACATTTAGTTTTGAAAAAATTATAGGCGGTATACAGCCACCAACAAACTGATTTAACCCCTGCTGTATGTTACATCCTTTCAAACGTGGTCGTTACAAGCCTGGAAAACCTATTCAAAACAATATCCAAAAACCTCTGGGGCCCTAGGTGAGATAATTACTAATTTGAGTGTAGATAACGAAAAATCCTTTTTTACTTAAACAAACACACTGTTTTTTACATTTATTACATTTAAATTTAAAATTTAAAAACCAGAAATCTATCCCCTGCTAATCTATGGGGTCCTTATAGATTATTTATAATTTTGTACAAGTAATAAAAGACATGTAACGGATGCCGTTTTGGAATCTTAAAAGTACTAATATTTATTATACTTACTTTTAGTAAGTTTTTTTTTTGGTTTTTATAATTGGTACTTTCACAGAGATTCTAAAAAAACTATTTGCAATTAATTTGTGTTATGTCTGGCACATATTGAAATTTTTTTTATATCAATAGCAATTTTTGTATCCACTATGTAAAATCAATACAAACAAATATATTGAGCACAGTAGATCTAGTTTTGGATATTTAGTATGTAACTTGTTACCAGAAAAAATGTATTTTTATTCGTGACAGAATGAATATCAAAGTCTAATCTCGTTTCATAATGTTATACTTATTTATGAAAAGTAATAATGCCATCAAAATTAATTAAATTCAATGAACCGTTTTTTATCGACGACCCTATTTAGTAATTATTGTTTTTAAACTATTAAAAAAGCTTTAATGTGTAGAAAAAAAAAATGTACACATGAAAAAATAATAATAACCATAGGCGTATCATAATAATGTTAAATAAAATATTTCTTTTTAAAAGTTTTTTATGATATTAAAATAAAAAAAATACAATTGTCTAAAACATACAGTTTACAGGTGTCTTTTTAAAGATTAAATTCAATACAAAAACGTCGTGCATCAACGAAGAAATATTAGTTGCTGCTAAAATGGCTTATATCAAACACTTTACTTATTCTAAGATTATTTTAATACAATTAATTCATTTTAAAAGCAAAAAATCTATTTATTAATAAAAGCTTTTTGCAAATAGAAATATTCAAAAAATTTATAATATCAAAAATATCCAACGTATTCGGTAATACCATCTATTAAAGTATACGGTACATATCCGGAAGTATTCAGCTAATTTTTATGTATACCGTTCGTTTATGTCTTTTCTTTATAGACCTCAATTTATCAGATTATTTAAAAAAAGACAAGTGAGAACGACATGCATAGTTAAAACCTGCAAAATATACATTTTTGAAGTTACAGAGTCTAGAGGAAAATAAGTAGGGGCATTCATAAAATGTAATATTTAAAAGCAAAGAATTGCATTTTGAAAGAAAAAAATTGCATTTATTGTGTTCATTAGTTTTTTTACAAAAAAATAATACATATTCATTTCGCCACATTAAACTTTTACTTTTTTTGATAGGGCAAGCAAGCAATGAAACAAATTTATAAGATCTAGTCGAACGACCAATATTTTAGGTAGTAAAAATGCAATAAGAAAATGTGCTAAAGTACAAAATGGGACTTAAAAGCCAAAAAAAATACATTTATGGTAAAAAATGCATTTGAACGCCCATAATAAGTCATGTAATTACTTTTACCATTATAAACCTTAAGTTAAAAAATTTTGCCCTTCATTATTTAATGTTTTAACTGTGTAATGACTGTCTTATTACAATAGCCAAATAGCTTGAAAACGCTAAATTTATAAAAATAATTCTTTGACGCGGCATAAAGAGCTTAAAAAAGGGTCTTACCTATTTTTGTGTATCAATTGAGTTGGTATTTTGGGGTTCACAGTACTGATTTAAACATAAATGGTCAATGACCAACCACTTACCGGTAAATTACCAAAAGTAAACGCTAGACAACCGTCTTAGATTTTCATTTGCCGGCAAAGGACAATCCCTTTACAAAACGCAAAACGCAAAAATCATTTACAGCAATGAATTATTTGTCAATAAAATCATTTTCAATTAATTTTATAGATACCATGGACTTTCTTGTGCCAACTCACATTAGAGAAGCACACAAAATCTTGTTTTCCACCATTTATTTTGTAGTTCTATGTTACTTACTTGCTTTGTTGTTTTTTATTTTTTAAAAAATAAAATTATTTTGGGAATTTTTATGTGTTTTATTTTAGGGGTTTAAGGGCATAAAAATTCATTTATTAAAATTAAGGTATTGGGTGGGTTGTCATAATTTCAAATAATGATTAATAATAATAGCACATATTAGAGAGAAAGCATATCACAAAAAAAAAAAAAACTTATTTTTTCATTTGTCATATTATATATAGGGCGGACCAAATGCAAGAAAAAATTATAATTGCAGACAAAATTCCATAAATAACAGTTTTTTTTTTTAAAAATGCAGAATTTTTCTGCATTTATTTTTATTTGTCTGTTACCCCTATAATGTCTATGATTATAATATCAACTTTTATTAAATAGTGAAAACTTTTATAGGGAACTATTATAAAGAATTTACGTTTTCGATTAGAAAAAAAACAAAAATTTATACATGCAGATTTTTGCAGATTTTTTTTTAAATGCATAATTATGCATAATTTTTCTGCATTTATGGTCCGCCCTCATTTATAAGTAAGAAATAGTTATAATTCATTCGTGGTTTCATTACAGTTACAAGTACATTCTTATATAATGTTTTTTTTAAAATACCCAAACTGAATTTACTATATAAAAATGCATTTTGATCGAGATAATTTTTAATTTTGATATCTTTTGGCTTCCTTATTTCCTGAATGTCTCAAAGTACTTTACTTTGTTGCTTACGTTTCCTCTTGCGCATATTTCTCCTGCTATTTTATCTTCACCACTATTTTCTTCTTCTGTTATTTCTGTTTTTACTGAGAATATTGTTTCGTTGCTGTATTCGTCTTGTTGTCTTGTCTCGTAGTTCATGCTTTTTGTTCTGTTTCTTTCCAGAAATATCGGGCTGTGTTCTACTTCTGGTGCGTCTGGGGTATTTTGCACCTCTCCTGTCAGCTGGTTTATTCGTGATAGATTGGTTAGTAAATCTGTGTTTGTTATTATTGATGGTCTTTCTTCCAAACTATCTTTAGATGATATATTTCTCCTTCTGTTTCTATTTCTTATCCTGGGTTTTTTCATTCCTTTATTTTTTTCTTCTTTTTCCTCATTTTCATCTTCCTTAATCACAAATAGTTCTCTGCATCTTTTACAGTATGATACTTCATCCAGTTTCTTTAGGAGGTTTTTATTTTGTCTTAGATCAATAAATGTTCTTTCCCCCGATGTTTCATTTATGCCTGGGGTGTGGTATGGGGAAGAGCACACTATTTCAATAAATGAATCATGGTCCTCTTCTTCCCTAATATTGTCTGTGGCATTGCTTTCTTTTATTTCGTCTCCAATATCACCGAGTACTTCTATGCCAGAAAGTAAAATCATCTTCTCCTGCTTATCATTTAGTATATCTCCCGCTACCATTATCTTCCCTTTGACATTTTCTTTCCTACTTTGGTTTTCATCAGCTACTTGATCAGCTACTTGATCAGCGACTTGATTAGCTATTTGATCAGCTACTTGATCCGCTACCTGGTCAGCCACTTGATCAATTATATCCATCATTCCCTTGGCTTACTCGACCATCAATCTATCTTCCTTATCTATTATGCTGATATCCGGATTATACTTCATTTCCTTCGTTTTCCTAAGTTCTCTTTTTCCTTGCCTATTTTTCTTTTTTACTTCCAGCTCTACTTTTCCGTTTTCAGTCCTTGATTTTACAATGGCTTTGTAAACATTAAATCTCCTGTCATTATCAATTCTCCCTTCAATATTCATCATCTTCATATTATCCAGTATTTCACTCAGGCTTAGTTCTTTTTTATTATATGACTTATTTAAATGATCCCCAATACTCCCATGTTCCCCGTTTTTACTATTTTTTATTTTTTTCTCGTCTTTTTCCTCCGTCCGTTCGCTGTCTTCGTAAACATCTTCGTCACTGAGCTCATCAAATATATTCTTTCTTGTGAATGTAAAGCTGTTGTCATTTGTAAAGCTTGAAAATACGTCAATCATCTTTTTACCCCTTTCAGTTGGTGAGGTGTATGCAGTTGGTGATGCGTACGCGATTGGTGTAGTTTTTTTGTTATTTTTACTCCTTAATAAATTAACTGAGTTTTCTTTATTATCACAAGGGGCCAATACACATTCACCGCACTCACATGTTACTATAACAAATTCGTATTCTGGCCCATACTTTTCTTTTTTAAATACTAAATCCGGGTGTATCAAACGGGCGCATCCACAATAACAGATATTTTGATTTTCGCTCTTATATTTCCAATACGAGGAACATTTTAAAAGCGGTTGTAACATCCTTAAATTTTCAAGTGATGATGGCCTTATTCCTGGCAAAACCAGTAAAAAGTCGGGTATATCCCCTTGGTGCTTATATTCATCATCGTAAATATTTTGTGCTTTCTCTATGGTGTGCTGGCCATTATCCTCGTTGTTGGGCCTGTTTGCGGATGTCTCCATGCTTAATTCTAAAAATTCTTTTTTTATACCATTGATCAAATTTTTTGTTTCAGAAGATTCCGAAACTTTTGAAATCGCCGTTTCACTGCTTAAATTTTGATTTGATTCCCGGGCTGATAATGAATGATTTTGAGTGTTAAAAGGGGCCTCATCACTGCTGAAGTTGATATATGGGGATGAGTCACTGTCTGCAAAGTTTAATGGGGCATCAACGGTAATTCGGTTGTTGGTATAATCACCAATTAATAAATCCTGTTCATCATTCCACTCTTCAAGCTCACATTCCATACTGACAATACTGGCTATGTCCTCAGCAATTTCTTCCATGTAATTTTCCCGCTGCTGCCTTAGACTTTCGGGACTTTGATCAGTTGGATTTAATTCTTCTTTTTTTACGGATGAATTATCTTGTGTGGTATCATTAATTTCTACTCTATTGATTCCGTTTGGCCTGGCGATTGGAAAAATGGTTAAATCCGGCGTATTTTTATTATTTACGGATTGTATAAACTCATGTCTTTGGCCTGTGATCGAATAATTTGCGACAATGGCCCCCTCATCTTCACTTAAAAGGGATGTTAAGCTGTTATCAAAACTCGCATTCTCTTCTGCACTTCCATAAAAATATGCCTCACTTTCTGTTGAACTTGTATGCAGAGAATCAACATTTGTTTTTTCGATATTTTTATCTGTTAAAATATTTTCCTCTGATTTAGAATTTATATTTTCCTTTTCATTTGACTTTGGGGAAAGAGATTCCTTATCTGTAGCAGTATTTTCAACTGCTAAAATATTTTTATCGGGTGTAGAATCCATATTTGGGCTTTCGTTATTTTCTAACGAGTCATGCACATCTTCATAGCTCCGAATTAGACTCTCACGAGCATCTTCATTTTTATCTTTCAACGTGTTCTCTTGTCCCATCAGCGGACTCATCCTATCACCATTCAAATATTCCAAAAGATCTTTCTCGCTCATAAAATTTAAATTCTCGCCATCCAAATATACCAAACATGGTTGGCACATAAAACGGTTTTTAGCACACGGAGATTCCTTACACACTTGACACAATTTTACTTTATCATTTTCCACTTCCTTATTTATCTCATCATTGCTCAATTTTGTTTTATTTTCGGGCTGAAAACCATCACATCCTTCACTATTCGTGGAATGGTTGTCGCCCGCTTTTTTCTCTTGATCAGACATATTTTTCTTGTACTCATTGCATATAAAGATATAGTTTCACAGCTGAAACATAACGAACAAATCAGCACGTTTAATTAACGATCCATATCAAATGTCAAGATTAATTGAATGATTTTCGATGGAAAATCAATATTGAAATATTATTTATATTATATGATTGGTCGGTAATTTCTAATAGGAGAAAATATATTTCAAAATAAATTGTATTTGTGGTCCATTTTAAATATAGGGGAAACTAGGGATCGTCCTTTACCGGTATATAAAACTCGAAGACGGTTATCTACCGGTTACTAAACGTTTATATACCGGTAAGTGGTAAGTTGTACAGTATTTTTATATAAATTAGAGCACTAAAATATACAATATACACTCAATTCTATTTAGATAACATACAAAAACCCCTCTTTAAGCTCACAAATCTTGCGTCAAACATTATTTTAAATGAACTTAAGCAATTTATCGATGTTTTCGCTACTAAAAAAAACAGAAATTATACAGTTACAACGTTAGATTATAGTGTGAAAATAGTTTAGAACTTGAGGTTTAAGAAATATAAGTAATTTTAATGTTTTGCTTTTAGGTGCATTTGATGTCTTTTTGTGCCATAAATGCTTTTTTCTTATTTTAACGCATTTTTTGTACTATAAGACATTTTTATTGTATTTTACTGATTATAAAGATTAAACAGGATACTAGATCTTATGAAGGAAGTTTTATGCTTTCTTTTTATGTTCAACAAAAAAAAACTGGTGGTTAATTGGACTTAATTATACTATGTGACGTTTTTAAAGTACAGTAAATTTTTAAAATCGCAATAAATGCATATTTGCTGTAAAAATGTTTTATTGGCACTTTAAAACGTATTTATGTATGAATCATGCATTGTTAATCATGTTTCCGCAACTCAAAATTCCATTTTTTATCCTTCCAACTATGCATGCCGTTTCTCATTTGTATATTTTTTAAATGATCTGATATATTAAAGTCCATGAAATATACATATAAAAGAAAAGTGTGCACAGGGTAAGTTTAGGCCACTCTTTCTATTGAGGCAAATAAAATTTGTCTAATTTAATGGGTATGACTGAAGAAAAAGGTTATATAATGCATATTAAAGAACATTAGGGCATTGAGACATTTGTCCTTTTATATACGCCATACTACTTCTATTCATCTTAATTAACCATTATCTTTTTTATTTTTCGGTATAACGTTTTGTCGGCCTAAGCTAAGGGTAGGTTAGTTGAGATTTGGTTAGGTTAATGCAGGTTTGGTTAGTAGTGGGGGTGTCGTATCGAAAATTGCCCCCCGTGGAAAATTGCCCCTCCCCCTCCTATTGGGCGCAAAAAAAATAAATGTCCTGAAGAGCAATATGAAGAATATATATGTTTGTTTTCAAAAAATAACAACTTCCGTGTACTTGTATTTACATTTTTATTTTCTATAATTATATCTTTCTTTGAATTTCTTTACTATAATGATTTCAAGCTTCAAAACGATTGAACAAGCACCAGAAAAAAAGGAGAACGATAAAAAAATTGTTTAAAATACTATATTCTTGAAAAAATAACATATTATGTGTACTTAACATAACTTAACATGATCTTTTCCAAATACCAAGATTGTGAATATTAAACTGGTTTTAGATTAAATTAACAAAGACGATCATAAACAAGTAAAAGTTGATGCAATTAGAAAGCAAAGCTGTATCATAAGCTTCAAATTAAAACGGCAAATGCATAAATTTTTTGCCCAATTTATGCAAGAATCAGGGGCTCCAAAAAAAATAGGGCCCCAAACAATACTGGCCCTATTTTTGAGGCCATTATGGGGGAAATATTTTTCCCTATTTTTTCCCTATTTTTTCTTATTTTGTTAATTTATTCATATTTTCCTCCAGATTAGAAACATTTAATTTAATTAAGAAATTGTATTTTATGTTTATAAAAACAAAATATGCTTAAATATTTTATTACTAAAAGTGATATTAAAATATTCTATGACTATTTTGTAAAACAGGGGTCAAGTTATATAAAATAAACAAAAAATTTGTAATTTTCGAAAAATTAATCAAAGAATAGTACAAAAATTTATTAAGGTTTTTGTATAAATACGTTTCAAAAGCTAGCTTATTGTAGAGATATTGTTGCATATTAACAAAAATATTTTATATCCAA
>JAQFYM010006923.1:0-11058 GCA_034694785.1 Agrenia bidenticulata
GGCTTGGGCTCTACCACCGGATTTTGAAGCGGCGTTTTCTTGTTGTCTAATTCCTCAGGGGGTAAGTCCACCTCGAGCTTCAAAGAGTTGAAGGTGAAGAGCTTGAGCTCATGCGACATTCGGATCCTGTACACTTTGTCTATAATGTCTGTTTCCCCTAATCGAATCCGGGGGCACATTGAGTGACACACTGCCCACCATTAAAAACACTTGATGCCATCGGACCGCAACTGCTTCACCTCCACTGTGTGCTGCTTCCGATTTCCGAATGAATTGATAGGCGTGGATCTGGAGGTTGCCGACAATGTAGTGAATCCCCAGGTCTTGGTAGCTCCAAAGGTCCAGATTGAAGTTGTTCATCGGACTTGCTGCCCACTCGGAGATCTGAACACAACACCAAATACATAAGCTAAAGGCTCTAAGGGCTTTCTAGAGGACTTCTCTAAGGAAAAAAGGGAGATGACCTCGAGGGAGAAGTTGGCAGTGTAGTCCACTCTGATTCGTACGAGATGTTATCGAGTGGAATATCTTGAATCTTTCTTCAAGGATCCCGTATTTAGGAGGCAGTTGAAGTGGAAGGCTCTTGATGAAAGCTGCAAACAGTAAGGACACAAAATTTCAAATTCTGAAATAAGTATTTCAAAAATATGGATTTTAAAAGTATGTATTTAGAGTCAAGGATGGAAATATCCCGGCCTTACTTGTAGTATTGGCTATTTATTCTATACTACTTTGTGACTTAATTTTGATCAAGTGTAATGACCTTTTAAGTTAGGTAACTTGGTGTCAATAAATCAATCAATCAGTCATTGACAGCAATGTGGAATAGCTCAAGAACATGGAAGATGAGTGAGTGAGATGATGGCAATCTTGACCCTCCAAAATCAATTCTACCTGTCCCACAATGCATCCTCTCCTTGAACTTCTACTAAGCTTATCAAGATTGATAAGCCCCTCGAGTGCCAAGTCCCAGTACGTGGAGCACTTGAACATGGGGATAAAAGTGACGATTCCATGGGACATTGCCAACATCTGTAATCGCTTCCCAATTCAAGGGACACTTTCAGCCTTCCTTGCCATGGCCCTAGGGGGTATTTTATTCTTCGGGGTCATCACAGCCCCCTTCGGCTACATCTTCGGAATCCCCTCTGAGAAATACGTCCTTGGAGCCCACAGCTCTGCCTTTGTTGACTCCACTGCAGAGAGTCAGTCCCCTCTCTTTGTCGGGATGGATAGGACTGGGGATCAGCCCCGTTTTATGGGCCAAGAGACATGGGATTATTTTGTGAACGATACCTTTGATCCTGAGACGTCTAGGTCGGTTAAGGGTCTCTCTGAGGTCATTTGGAGGGGTTTAAGTGGATTTTATAATGCAGAGTTCTCTCCGGATTTCATGGAGAGTATGTTCTACCTAATGCCAAGGGAGGGTAGTGTGGCCACTCAGGGTTGTCAGCTTCTTACTGTGTGTCATGCTCATGCTACTTTGAAACGGTTGCCCATTACTTTTTTAAGGGTCTATAAAGTTTTCAGGTAAATTTTGAAGTATTTAAAAAAATTAAAGAAGCATTTTGGGGGAAATGATGAGGATTTTATCGATAATATTTAAAAAATCTTGATTCTCATTAAATGTTCGATTCCGAGTTAAAATGATAATTTAACGAGTTTAAATTTTAATTATTTAATTGAAATGAATTTTTGATGTTATTAAATTTCAGTGGTAAAATGGGAAGTCTACCCAAAATGTTTAAAGAGGCGATAATAATTGGAATGGAAGATGAAGAAAGATGCTCACAAGTTTATGGGAATTACTGCTCAGACAATCCATTTACAATCACATTAAAATCATATCTTCATTTACTACCACATGTAAATACAAACCTTCCCAAACGAAAACAAGCCATGTATATTTAATGCATTTAATAATAACATCAACATCATCTTTGAACTATTTAAAAGCACTTGAATAAATATAAAATATGAGGTCAATGGTTAAAGATCAAATTCAGCTGCTAGGGTTAGTAATAAAAGTTTTAAACAACAACATTTGCATTCGGATTAATAATAAAACCAGTTTGAAATCATAAATTTAAAAAAAACTAACTTGGTTGGAAATTCATGAAGTTGATGATCTGAATTGTGTGAATTTAATTAAATTTATCTTATTACTGAATTTAATCAAATTTATCTTATTAACTCCGGGTATTTAAGTTATTAATATTAATCAAACATATTTAAATTATAAAGATAATAGTATTCCGATTATTTAAATAGTAATATTATCTCTAGTTCTACCTTTACAACGCCTCCAATATAATTTTTGAAAACAGTTAAATTTGTATATATTTAAAAAACTAGGAACTAGATTTCGTCTTCCAAGAAGTCTTTCCATTCTTATCCCCCATTTAGCCATTTAATATTAAAATCTGTAATTGTAATAAAATTTGAGGAGGGTGAGATTCAAGTTCCACCTTCCACTACTTTATAAACACATTTCACTATTTATCATTCAAACATTTATAATAATCTACACTCTTCATTAGACTCATTAGGAGACCGAGCTAATTTTTGGAGTATTAATTATTGAACTAATTTCTTGAATCTCTTTTCTAGTTCGAAGAGTGTCGGGATGTTGGGCTCCGAGAACTTTCTCCCGTGAAAGTAAAACTTGATTCAACATCTCCAACGCCTCGCCACTTTCATCCAACCGATGAAGCGATGATGCTAACATGTACTTGGTGACAAGTGTGTGGGAATGATTCTCCCCTAGAACTCTGACCCTCACTTGAAGAAGTTGTTGAAAGATCGACTTGGCCTCCCCATACTTCCCTTGCAAGTAGAGGTTGTGGCCGAGGTTATGGATGGTAGTAAGAGTATCTGGATCCTCTTCTCCCAGTTGACTCTTCATCCATTCCAGTATTTCTTTATACATCTCCTCACCTTCTACGTTCTTCCCTAGATTACTCAACACCCTCGCCATTAACTCTTTGGTTTGTATTGTCTCTTCACTCAATTCGCCATTCACTTTCTTCCTTCGCTCCAAGAGAGCGAGGGTCAAGGTCTGGGCATCTTCATATCTTTGAAGGTTTACAAGATTCTGGGCCATCATGTAGTCTGTCCCTAGAGTTATTTCGTCTTCATTACCTAGAATAGATTCTTGAATGGAAGAGAGAACCTCGTACCTCTTCTGAGCTTCCACGTACTTCCCATTATAAAATAATCCATCCGCTACGAGTGTTCCCAGTCTGAGTGTATCTCGATGATCCTCACCAAAAAGTTCCTTTACCATTTCATGGCTGGAAGTGGCAAAGGACACCATTTCCCGGTACAAGCACAAATCACGTAATCGGTGGATTATATTAATTCGAAAGATGTTGAATTCTGGTGTACAGAGCTGGGGATGGTTGGCGACGTGGGTCCACACCGAGAGGACGTGGGGCATCTCTGCTGTATTCAGAACGATTTCATTGATAGCTTTGATGAGTTGGGTGAGATGGGAGATTTGTGTGTTGGAAGACTGGGATTTAATCCGCATCACTTCTTGGACCAAACGGTGGATGGAGATGATTTCATCTTCTACTTTGATGAGGGAATAGGATTTCAAAATCTCAACTGACCCTTCCACATTCGTCTCCGTCGTTTCAGCCAGGTTAAGTCTGTTGATGAAATCGAAAGGGATTCGATCTGCTTCAAGATATGCCATCATCTTCAGCAACTTTACAGCCAAAACTCCTGCCGCTCCAGCACTCCCGATGGCTTCGATGGATGTATTCCAGGTGATGAACGTTGTCAGCTTGTAATGTTCCAGACAATTCAGTTTAAAGTCCAAAACCTTGACTTTTTGAATTTCATAGTTGTCAAGATATTGTGGAATATGGTAGGCTTTGCCTTTCAGACTGACACGCCTCTCGCGTTTGATAAAATCTAGTGCCTGTTGCAAAGCCAAAGGAAAGTTTTGAAGACGACGACATAGCTCGGTGATGTCTGTCTCTTTTTCATCTTCTGTGGATTCTCGAACTAGTTTTCGAGCATCTTCATCCTCCAAAACATCCAAATTTATGTCTGTCCCTGCAAAGTCAAGTACTCCAACTTGCCTGGACGTCACAATGCAAAAGGAGTTGAAATTCTGGGCCGCCTGGACAACGGGCACGACATCCTCATTTATGACGTCGATGTTGTCGATTATGATAACAAGTCTGGATGAATTTAGTTTACTTCCTTTGAAAATCAGACTAAAGAGTTTGTGGGACTCTGTGTTTCGAAGGTCAGGGTTGAAGATTCCGACCTCTTCGGCCAATAGGAGAAGAGAAGCTTGAAGAGTTTCGGGGCTTTCACCATTCAACCAAATGGCATTGATCTCCTTTTTGTGGAGGGTTGCGAATCTCTTCGACAATTCTGACTTTCCCATTCCACCCAACCCAACGATTTTGATGATAGTTGGCTCTTCTCTATTTAGTTCCTGAAGCTTCTGACTTAATTGTTGGAGTTGGTCTGTTCTGCCGATAAAATTTTTGGTACTTTGGGGGAAGCCGAAGAAAATATTTGAACCCTCTAGATGAAGTCGGTACTTTGCTTGTAATTTTTCTATTAAAACACAAAGATTCCTTCTCATCCGTTCAATGTAACTTGTTAGAATAGATAATCACTGAAGGTCACATTGCAAAGGAAAGTTTAAAATAAAGGAAATTTCATGAAAAATTGAAGGTTCAAAAATTAAAGATTTGAAAAATCAAAGAAGCCCTGTGAATCATTGAGGAATGAAGGTCAACCCTTTCTCAAAAATCATTTGAAATTATTTCATCTTCAATATTCAGAAAAAATCTCAACTTCATAATTCAATTTTTAGCCCGTTCGTAAGGGCTTATAATATTTTTGCTGTCTAATTCCGTTCGTCCGTCTGTAGTCCAGACGGATGATTTTGGGTTTTTCTGATTTCCTGTCATTTTGTACAGCGGGTGTTTATGTGACATAAAACGTCCAGTTCAAAGATGGGTTTACTCTGTCTGTAAGGTTACCCGTGGGGGTTAATTGACCGCGGGGGATATTAAAACATTGACATGGAGCTGCAAAATTTGGCACAGGTGTAATTTAGACTAAATAATGTGCTAATCTCTAATTCAGAAATTGGGAAAACCTAATAAATGACCCTTGGAGGTTGACCGTTGACCGTAGTGGGATATCTAAAAGTATACCTACAGCTTTTAAATTTGTTATATAGGTACGTACATCATGGGAAATTAAAATATGCTGTACCATAATATTTTGCAAATTTTAAAAGAAATAATCATAGGGTTTTTTAAAAACACACCTACAGTTGCAAAATTTTGGTATGCAGGTACCTGATTAAAAAATATAAGGTACTCGGACACATTTGTTCTCGTATTAAAGAAATGACCCATGTGGGTCAATCATAGGTTTTTTTACATAAAAATACACCTACAGCTCCGAGATTTTGCATACAGGTACCAAATTACATTTTAAATGGTACTGTGACTGTGTCTTCTCTGTCGAAGTATCGACCCGTGGGAGTTGATCCTCGTGGTATAAATTTTGTATAAATATTTTATAGGACAAAACACGAGCTGTTTTTTTAAATATTGGACAAATCAGAAACAGGATGGCACATTTGGGTCGTGGGGATCGACGGTGGGGTGTTTTTGGGTGTGTAGGGCGAGTCCATAAATTCTTTATAAATGCTGTTAATGAAAGAACATCAATTGCAAATTGAAATACATGATGCTAAGAGACAAGGAGTTTATTAACTGTAATAAAATTATCAAAAAAAAATTGTAATCACAAAATTTTCTGCAAACGAACGGCCTTCCAGTAGGTCCTATCTTTCAAATTTCTGAATTTCATTTACATTACCCAAGATTTTAAAATTAAATAATCAAAACAGCCGTATAATTTACAAAAATCTAGTTAAACTCGCCGTTTATTTAATTTTTCAAATCTTTCGCATTTTTAATCAAAAGCTAAGAAGCCTGGATAGCACGGAAAGAGTTAATTAAAATTAATACTTACCACAAACGTTTATATAGTCCAATTCCGTTAGCTTTGAGCAGAGGTGGTCAACAGTTGCATTTCTACCACTTTCACTTAACCAACAGTTTAAGATTTGCCTAAACAAATCGTAACTGGAAATTGTACCATTTTGTCTTCCTGTTCTTAATAAAACTGCATCTCTCAAACCCAAAGCGTAGAATAACATGTGCCAATTTTGGACTAGAGTTTCTTCTTTGGATAGTATTAAAGCAATATCGTGAACTTGGGTGGAATTCATAATGAATTTTGAAATAGACTTTAGCTATGAAACTTAAGCTTTGGTCTGCAGTCTTTATTCTTTTGGTAGGAAACTAAAGTTATTTCTGTCTTGAATTTAGGAACAGATTTAGTTTAGTAACTGGGAACAGGAGAGAAGACTATGGCTTTTTATTTGAGCTTGTAAACGGTTTCGGCCACTTTAAGCTTTGTTTTGGGATGATGATAAGCGATTAAAGCAATGTCCTCAACTTGTGCAGAATTTATTGTAATGTTGAAAAAAAATACTTGAGCTCTGTCAATTTCTCAGTTGTTTTTTTAACCGGCATTATAAGAGGACAGGGGAACTTTTTATATTTGAGGTTTCAAGGGGTTTTGGCCACGTTGATGATTGCTTAACAAAATGACATGATAAGCGATTAGGATTGATTGAGTTTGGATTTTGGACTAAGAGATAATACCATCATTTTATAAAGTTGACAATGCAATGTTCACTGTTCAGTGGTTTTATTAAGTGAGAAAAATGCAGAATTGAGTAAACACATTGCTTCAACAGGTCTGTAGTTAGGCCTCATCATAGTTTTGGAAGGTGACCATGTTCCTTTTTATTGATATAAATGGACCATATTATAAAATAGGTAGGGATTAAATTTCAACACTTGTCCAGATAAGTCAAAGCTACTCCAAACAGAAACTTAAAAGCCCGTTCGTTTGTACGTTAGTCCAGGTAAATATTTAAAACGGTACAACACAAACATCCCTCAATTCTATTTGTCTCACCGTACATTCAATCACTTGACAGATTCAATCCATCCTCGAACTCGAGTCCTAAAATTGACCAGAGGGGGTGTGTACCAAATTTCATGATTACAGTTCAACCCGGTGGGGAGGGATCGAACGTACAGACCGACAAGGGTAATCTTATAAGCCCTAACGAACGAGCTAAAAAGGAAGCCAAACGATAAGTGTAAAAAACAGCAAATGGAACTAAATTTTAGTATCCCTTAAATTAGATAAGATCATCTCAATTCTTTCCCCTCCATATTGAGTCTCCATATATTTCTGCTTAAAAAATATTTAAATCCCATGGAATTTATTTCGCTATGCGAGTATATGCTGAACTTCTTTGACCCAAAGTCATAAAATTCTGGCCCGTTTTTTTGGTACTTGCAAATGAAATCCGTGAAAATTTATAATCATAAAAAGAAAGAGAGCAAAGGTACGAGAGGATAAGAAAAATAGAGAAGGTATAACATAACAGAGATCTGAAATATGCAAATTTTACAAATGCCCCTTTTCCCGGAGGAGCATCTCATTTTTAAACTATAAAAATAATTTCTTAACCTAAAATTAAAAATGATGAGGTTGAGAATTTAGCCAAGGATTAAAGAATCCTTAATCCCCAGGTGTAAAATATTTATTTTAAAAAAAGGTTTAGGAAATGTAAAGTTGATGTTAGTGAGGAGACATATGGAGCCCATTGCCACCACCACCTTCTCATACTTCTCATCCTATGTTTCATCTATATACATATATATCCATAGTTGATACTCCCTTGATAGTCTCCTATATAGAAGACCCACAAAAGGGTTTCCTTACCTCATTTCCATTGCAGTCTATCCTACCAACTTTGTAGAATCTAAATCTTGGCAAATCATTAACTCTCAACTCTTGCAAGAGTTAGTCTGCAGAAAACAAAATAGCATTAAATTATAGACTACATAACAATTAAGTCTATTGAGTACATTAGGAGGAAGGGAAGCAAGAGCTTTAGCTAAAGTTAGTCATCATCTTTAAGTCATTGGCTTTAATTAAGGATTTCAAATTGGATTTAGTGGGGATTTTAAATTCTAAATTATACTTTGCAGATTTTTTTTAAAAGAGTGACTAGAAAAAAAATTGTGAACAGTTTTGTGATTTAAAATCGTTTAATTGTCTTTGGATTTCATGATAATCGACTTGTACGTGTGTGGTAATAAATTGTGAATGATATCATTATCACTTGTCAGTGGTACATGTAAAGGGATATTCGATAACAAGTGGAGTCCCAAAATTATATTCACTGCACTAAAATTGAAGCCTTATTTTGCTAACATCAAATTGGAATGGGATGGATTTGCCAAGAGTCAATAAGAATCTCTGATAAATTTAATTCAATTAATCAGTGAATATTATTTTCATTGAGGGTTGTTAAATAAAATAATTGTGATTATGTCATCACCATCTGTAAATTGGATCCTTGATAAGGTGAGATAAGCACATTTTTATCTATCCTTTATGTATAAACGCTCAAAAATAATTAAATTATTCGGCTTGATTACAAACGAGTCTCATCAAAATCTCCGCCAACTTTAAGAATAAAATTTTGAAACCTAATTATAGTTATTTTAAGAGGACTATAAAGGTGTGCTCAAATCCATTCACTTTGTCACAGGTACAAAATCCCCAGCTGACTACGAGGTTACCCTTTACAGACAAAATACCTTTTACTTTAATCTATGAGAGTAGAGTGGATTCTCAATCACTTCTAACGGCTCCTTTCAAATCAATTACTAACGCTATCCTAAATTCATGCCACTAAAATCCCCGTATAAAAATTTACCTTATCATTAATTTACCTCATAAAACGTGTTCAAACAAATCTCTCGTTTCATTATCTCTAGGTTCTTTTATCAATTTCCACTTTCCAGACAGTTAGTAATGTTTGCCAACTCTAATTAAATTACGAAACCCAAAACTTGAGTATAAATGACAAGAACGTTACAAATTCCATTAATACATGAGGGGGAATTGGAGTCAAATGCCCTTTTGCCCTTTGCAGATATAACCAAACTCAATAAATCACCTAAAGTCAACGTTATCCTTCTCTTTATTAGATAACTGTGTGTTTGGTGAGATTGTTTAATTACCTAACGACATCCCCACCGCCGTGTCATATGTCACTCATGTGTGAAGTTGAATCATAAAATAAATCCCGTACAGATAAAACCTTCACTCAGTTTATACATAATGATTAAAGTGTTGCATAAATAATATAGGCGAGCTAATAAATAGGTCTTCATAATGTCTTGTGTAGTATAAAGGTAGTTAGCTAGAGTAACGGAGGAGTGTGAAAGGTGACAGGGTGTGCCAATTAAGCCCCTCGGATATATGACCTACTTTAAACTCGGGCTAATTTCAGCTCATATCCTAGAACAAAGAGTTTCTCAAAAGGATACGTTTCCTCCAAACCTGCAAATAAAAATAAAATGCTCCTTCTATATTAGCAACTAGCAAAGAGGCTCGTCCTAGGACGAGTCGAGTTTCTAAAAAAATATTTTCAAGGTCAAGCGTCCATTTTTTCGACAGCATCATAATTTAATGTCTGACAGTCTTGGTTTATTGAATCGAATGAGACAATGAGATTTTAAATCCATCCAGCAGTTATGGAGGAGTACAAATTCTTACAAACAGACATTCAAACAAAATTACAGAGAGGTGGATCAACAGTTTATAAACCTTTCCAAAATGTTACTGAAAAACTTGGAAGTAATGGAAATAAATCCCCCTTATAAGCTTTACATTTTTTAAATAAATCATCCATGTTTTTAATTCAGAGGGATGTAGTCAAACTTGAGATAAGCAGAAGCTACTCTCCGACCTTGTCAATATTTGACAAGCCACATAGCATGGAGAATAAATGGAAAGGAATCCCCCTCATAAGTCTTTTTATATCGTTGCTCTTATGGTATAGTATGAGAGGGATTAGGTGATATTAGAAATGGAAATAGATAATTAAATAATATAAATGATTAACACCCTCGTTCACACAAGGAGAAGACCCTGTAGTTAGCTGCAGTTAACTAATTATTGGAGTCAAAGACTTTGTCCCTCTGCGTCATCCTCTAGAAAGGATTTGTGAAGAAGGCCGAGTAGACCACGAACTTGACGCTTCCATCTCATCTTTATATATAATTCGAATCTGTTCAAATGTCCGTTTGTCTCACTACTCTCTGCCATAACTAACTGCTAGGTCCATTTTAAACCTTAACATCTCATTCCGGCTTATTTTCTAAGGAGGCCCGATCTATAATTATAATGCAGTAGAAAAATAGACCCTTGAAATTCCACAAGGGTTCTTATCAATAGTGGCCTATCCATGGGCCTGTAGACGCATAGTTTCAATTTAAAATCATAAGACAACAGAACACGCTCTTCCGCCTTTCAAACTCATACTAAAAAAATCCAACATACCGCTTTAAAAAAATGTAGATTCCAAATAATCTCAACCCTCATCCATATTCAATTGACTCTGATTATATTCCACGTTTTTAATGGCTTTAGCTCACCGATTTCCATAGTACATAAATCTCTGTGAGCATCCCCCTCATAGACATTGAATTCAATTTATGCAATTCATACAAGAAATGGTTTTGGCTATGCGGGGGATTTAGGGCCAGTGCCAATACCTTGTTGTAATGATATGAACGTTTTAATGATTATTGGGCTGAGAGATGAGAGACAAGACACCCACGTGGTAGTGTGACTGTCGACCTGGCAGATCATCTTGTCATCTCTCGTCTCTCTCTCTCTTGGTATACCTACAATTTTGTTTAAACTTTTCAAACCTCCACTCAAGGCCAAAGAATTTAAGCAAGTGCACAAACTTTGCCTTTCCTAATCAAAGATGTTGGTAAAAAACACGAAGCTCTGGTAGTTTATGTGTGTCCTCTTTTTTATTAGCTAACTAGCAGAGGGTGACCCAGTCGGGCCACAAAAAAGGAGCGTTTCCAGTGATTAATTGCGAATTTTTTTATTAAA